>CM065589.1:334271706-334296710 GCA_033119425.1 Bufotes viridis | reverse complement strand
GGTATTTGTGCGGTGTATGCACAAGTGCTCTGTGGACCAACAATACGGGTTTCTTTCCCAAAGTACACTAATGCAATATTTCACTGCGGAAATTTAAACATATTTATTTGTGCGGTGTATGCACAAGAGCTCTGTAAACCAACAATACGGGTTTATTTGGTCAAAATACACTAATGAAGTATTTCATTGCTGAAATTTAAAATAGGTATTTGTGCGGTGTATGCACAAGTGCTCTGTGGACCAACAATACGGGTTTCTTTCACCAAAATACACAAATGCAGTATTTTACTGCGAAATCTAAACATATTTATTTGTGAAGTGTATGCACAAGTGCTCTGTGAACCAACAATACGGGTTTCCTTAGCCAAAATACACTAATGAAGTATTTCATTGCTGAAATTTAAAATAGGTATTTGTGCGGTGTATGCACAAGTGCTATGTGAACCAATAATACGTGTTTCTTTCCCCAAAATACACAAATGCAGAATTTCACTGCTGAAATTTAAATAAGGTATTTGTGCGGTGTATGCAAAACTGCTCTATGGACCAATAATGCGGATTTCTTTCCACAGAATACACTAATGCAGTATTTCACTGCTGAAATTTAAACCTAGGTATTTGTGCGGTGTATGCACAGGTGTTCTGTGAACCAACAATGCGGGTTTCTTTCCCCAAAATACACAAATGCAGAATTTACTGCTGAAATTTAAAATAGGTATTTGTGCGAGTGTATGTGCAAGTGCTCTGTGGACCAACAATACGGGTTTTGTTCCCCAAAATACACTAATGCAGTATTTCACTACTGAAATTTAAAATAGGTATTCATGCCGTGTATGCAAAACTGCTCTATGGACCAACAATGCGGGTTTCTTTCCACAGAATACACTAATGCAGTATTTCATTGCTGAAATTTAAAATAGGTATTTGTGCCGTGTATGCACAAGTGCTCTGTGGACCAACAATACAGGTTTCTTTCCCCAAAATACACTAATGCAGTAGATCACTGTGGAAATTTAAACATATTAATTTGTGCGATGTATGCAAAACTATTCTATGGACCAACAATCCGGGTTTCTTTCCACAGAATACACTAATGCAGTATTTCACTGCTGAAATTTAAACATAGGTATTTGTGCGATGTATGCACAAGTGCTCTGTGAACCAACAATATGGGTTTCTTTCCCCAAAATATACAAATGCAGTATTTAACTGCTGAAATTTAAACGGGTATTTGTTGCGGTGTATGAAAAACTGCTCTATGGACCAACAATGCAGGTTTCTTTCCACAGAATACACTAATGCAGTATTTCACTGCGGAAATTTAAGCATATTTATTTGTGCGGTGTATGCACAAGTGCTCTGTGAACCAACAATAAAGGTTTCTTTTCCCCAAAATTCACAATTGCAGTATTTCACTGCTGAAATTTAATATAGGTATTTGTGCGGTGTATGCACAAGTGCTCTGTGGACTAACAATACGGGTTTCTTTCCCCAAAATACACTAATGCAGTATTTCACTGCGGAAATTTAAACATATTTATTTGTGCGGTGTATGCACAAGTGCTCTGTAAACCAACAATACAGATTTCTTTAGCTAAAATACACTAATGCAGTATTCCCTTGCTGAAAATTTAAACATAGGTATTTGTGCGGTGTATGCACAAGTGCTCTGTGAACCAACAATACGGGTTTCTTTCCCCAAAATTCACAAATGCAGAATTTCACTGCTGAAATTTAAAATAGGTATTTGTACTGTGTATGCACAAGTGCTCTGTGGACCAACAATACGGGGTTCTTTCCCCAAAATAAACAAATGCAGTATTTCACTGCTGAAATTTAAAATAGGTATATGTGCGGTGTATGCAAAAACTGCTCTATGGACCAACAATGCGGGTTTCTTTCCACAGAATACACTAATGCAGTATTTCACTGCTGAAATTTAAACATAGGTATTTGTGCGATGTATGCACAAGTGCTCTGTGAACCAACAATATGGTTTTTCCCCAAAATATACAAATGCAGAATTTCACTCCTGAAATTTAAAATACGTATTTGTGCGGTGCATTCACAAGGGCTCTGTGAACCAACAATACGGATTTCTTTCCCCAAAATATACAAATGCAGTATTTAACTGCTGAAATTTAAAACAGGTATTTGTGCGGTGTATGAAAAACTGCTCTATGGACCAACAATGCAGGTTTCTTTCCACAGAATACACTAATGCAGTATTTCACTGCGGAAATTTAAACATATTTATTTGTGCGGTGTATGCACAAGTGCTCTGTAAACCAACAATACGGATTTCTTTAGCTGAAATACACTAATGCAGTATTACCTTGCTGAAATTTAAAATAGGTATTTGTGCCGTGTATGCACAAGTGCTCTGTGAGCCAACAATGCGGGTTTCTTTCTCCAAAATACACAAATGCAGAATTTCACTGCTAAAATTTAAAATAGGTATTTGTACTGTGTATGCACAAATGCTCTGTGGACCAACAATACGGGTTTCTTTCCCAATATACACAAATGCAGTATTTCACTGCTGAAATTTAAAATAGGTATATGTGCAGGGAATGCAAAACTGCTCTATGGACCAACAATGCGGGTTTCTTTCCACAGAATACACTAATGCAGTATTTCACTGCTAAAATTTAAACATAGGTATTTGTACGGTGTATGCACAAGTGCTCTGTGGACCAACAATACGGGTTTTGTTCCCAAAATACACTAATGCAGTATTTTACTGCTGAAAATTAAACATAGGAATTTGTGCGGTGTATGCACAAGTGCTCTGTAGACTAACACTAGGGTTTCTTTCCCCAAAATACACTAATGCAGTATTTCACTACTGAAATTTAAAATAGGTATTTATGCCGTGTATGCACAAGTGCTCTGTGGACCAACAATACTGGTTTCTTTCTCCAAAATACACAAATACAAAAATTTCACTCCTGAAATTTAAAATGGAGTATTTGTACTGTGTATGCACAAGGGCTCTGTGAACCAACAATACGGGTTTCTTTCCCCAAAATACACAAATGCAGTATTTAACTGCTGAAATTTAAAACAGGTATTTGTGCGGTGTATGAAAAACTGCTCTATGGACCAACAATGCAGGTTTCTTTCCACAGAATACACTAATGCAGTATTTCACTGCGGAAATTTAAACATATTTATTTGTGCGGTGTATGCACAAGTGCTCTGTGAACCAACAATGCGGGTTTCTTTCCCCAAAATACACAATTGCAGTATTTCACTGCTGAAATTTAATATAGGTATTTGTGCGGTGTATGCACAAGTGCTCTGTGGACTAACAATACTGGTTTCTTTCCCCAAAATACACTAATGCAGTATTTCACTGCGGAAATTTAAACATATTTATTTGTGCGGTGTATGCACAAGTGCACTGTAAACCAACAATACAGATTTCTTTAGGCAAAATACACTAATGCAGTATTTCCTTGCTGAAATTTAAACATAGGTATTTGTGCGGTGTATGCACAAGTGCTCTGTGAACCAACAATACGGGTTTCTTTCCCCAAAATACACTAATGCAGTATTTCATTGCTGAAATTTAAAATAGGTATTTGTGCGGTGTATGCACAAGTGCTCTGTGGACCAACAATTTGGGTTTCTTTCCCCAAAATACTCTAATGCAGTATTTCATTGCGGACATTGTAAGAGGGTGCAAGGTATCATAGTCGATGGCAGGTACGTGTCACCGAGGTTCCTGGCCTCGGTGAGGTGAGAGCCGGGTTTTATGTGTCTGCAGCAGCTAGTGCTGTTTGACTTTGTTACCTAGTTTGGCTGCAAAGCTAATCCGGGCCGGCTCTTACTGGGAGTAGGCAAAGAGCTGGGTGGGTGCCTACTCCCACGGTCCAGGCCGGACTTTATCCGGGCCTTTAAAAGGCAGCCTCCTTAGCAGCTGGGTGGTGATTGTCCTGGAGCTGCAAACAGGGCTGTGGAGTTCTCAGACTTAGAGGAAAGAGCTCAGCAAGGAGGTGTTGTTGTTCCTGGCACCCTGAAGGTGGACTCTCCTGCGGCTGGGCCGACAGCCTGGTGCGAACCTGCACCTAAACCTCCCAGGTGACTGAACCTGTGCTCCTGTTTTGTTTTGCCTTCTTATTTCTGATGTGCATGAATTACCACCAAGAGACTGTTTGTCGTTTATTTTTGTGTCAGTGTGAATAAAACACTGTTTATTGCACATTCTGGACTCCTTGTTTTGCCTCGGTACTGCACCCGCACCCCTATCTACCAGAGCGACTCCCCACAACATTTAAACATATTTATTTGGGCAGTGTATGCACAAGTGCTCTGTAAACAAACAATATGGGTTTCTTTCACCAAAATACACAAATGCAGTATTTCACTGCTGAAATTTAAAACAGGTATTTGTGCGGTGTATGCAAAACTGCTCTATGGACCAACAATGCGGGTTTCTTTCCACAGAATACACTAGTGCAGTATTTCACTGCGGAAATTTAAACACATTTATTTATGCAGTGTATGCATCAGTGCTCTGTGAACCAACAATACGGGTTTCTTTCCCCAAAATACACTAATGTAGAATTTCATTGCTGAAATTTAAAATAGGTATTTGTGCGGTCTATGCACAAATGCTTTGTGGACCAACAATACGTGTTTCTTTCCCCAAAATACTCTAATGCAGTATTTCATTGCGGATATTTAAACATATTTATTTGTGCGGTGTATGCACAAGTGCTCTGTGAACCAACAATAAGGGTTTCTTTCCCCAAAATACACTAATGCAGTATTTCATCGAGGAAATGTAAAATAGGTATTTGTGCCGAGTATACACAAGTGCTCTGTGGACCAACAATACAGGTTTCTTTCCCCAAAATACACTAATGCAGTATTTCACTGTGGAAATTTAAACATATTTATTTGTGCGGTGTATGCACAAGTGCTCTGTGATCCAATAATACAGGTTTCTTTAGCCAAAATACACTAATGCAGTATTTCATTGCGGATATTTAAAATATTTATTTGTGCGGTGTATGCACAAGTGCTCTGTGAACCAACAATAAGGGTTTCTTTCCCCAAAATACACAAATGCAGTATTTCATCGCGGAAATTTTAACATATTTATTTGTGCGGTGTATGCACAAGTGCTCTGTGAACCAACATTACGGGTTTCTTTAGCTAACATACACTAATGCAGTATTTCATTGCTGAAAGTTAAAATAGGTATTTCTGCGGTGTATGCAAAAGTGCTCTGTGAACCAACAATACGGGTTTCTTTCCCCAAAATACACAAATGCAGAATTTCATCACGGAAATTTAAACATATTTATTTGTGCGGTGTATGCACAAGTGCTCTGTGAACAAACAATACGGGTTTATTTAGCCAAAATACACTAATGAAGAATTTCACTGCTGAAATTTAAAATAGGTATTTGTGCGGTGTATGCACAAGTGCTCTGTGGACCAACAATATGGGTTTCTTTCCCCAAAATGCACAAATGCAGAATTTCACTGCTGAAATTTAAAATAGGTGTTTGTACTGTGTATGCACAAGTGCTCTGTTGACCAACAATACGGGTTTTGTTCCCCAAAATACACTAATGCAGTATTTTACTGCTGAAATTTAAACATAGGTATTTGTGCAGTGTATGCACAAGTGCTCTGTAGACCAACACTAGAGGTTTCCTTCCCCAAAATACACTAATGCAGTATTTCACTACTGAAATTTAAAATAGGTATTTGCGCGGTGTATGCAAAACTATTCTATGGACCAACAATGCGGGTTTCTTTCCACAGAATATAGTAATACAGTATTTTACCGCTGAAATTTAAACATAGGTATTTGTGCGGAGTATGCACAAGTGCTCTGTGAACCAACAATACGGGTTTCTTTCCCCAAAATTCACAAATGCAGAATTTCACTGCTGAAATTTAAAATAGGTATTTGTACTGTGAATGGACAAGTGCTCTGTGCACCAACAATACGGATTTTGTTCTCCAAAATACACTAATGCAGTATTTTACTGCTGAATTTTAAACATAGCTATTTGTGCGGTGTTTGTACAAGTGCTCTGTGAACCAACAATACGGGTATGTTTCCCCAAAATACACTAATGAAGTATTTCATTGCTGAAATTTAAAATAGGTATTTGTGCCGTGTATGCACAAGTGCTCTGTGGACCAACAATACAGGTTTCTTTCCCCAAAATACACTAATGCAGTATTTCACTGTGGAAATTTAAACATATTTATTTGTGCGGTGTATGCAAAACTATTCTATGGACCATCAATGCGGGTTTCTTTCCACAGAATACACTAATGCAGTATTTCACTGCTGAAATTTAAACATAGGTATTTGTGCGATGTATGCACAAGTGCTCTGTGAACCAACAATACGGGTTTCTTTCCCCAAAATACACAAATGCAGTATTTCATCGCGGAAATTTTAACATATTTATTTGTGCGGTGTATGCACAAGTGCTCTGTGAACCAACAATACGGTTTTTTTTAGCCAAAATACACTAATGCAGTATTTCATTGCTGAAATTTAAAATAGGTATTTGTGCGGTGTATGTGCAAGTGCTCTGTAGACCAACACTAGGGGTTTCTTTCCCCAAAATACACTAATGCAGTATTTCACTACTGATATTTAAAATAGGTATTTATGCCGTGTATGCACAAGTGCTCTGTGGACCAATAATACGGGTTTCTTTCTCCAAAATACACAAATGCAGAATTTCATTCCTGAAATTTAAAATAGGTATTTGTATTGTGTATGCACAAGTGCTCTGTGAACCAACAATATGGGTTTCTTTCCCCAAAATACACAAATGCAGTATTTAACTGCTGAAATTTAAAACAGGTATTTGTGCGGTGTATGAAAAACTGCTCTATGGACCAACAATGCAGGTTTCTTTCCACAGAATACACTAATGCAGTATTTCACTGCGGAAATTTAAACATATTTATTTGTGCGGTGTATGCACAAGTGATCTGTGAACTAAAAATACGGGTTTCTTTCCCCAAAATACACAATTGCAGTATTTCACTGCTGAAATTTAATATAGGTATTTGTGCGGTGTATGCACAAGTGCTCTGTGGACTAACAATACTGGTTTCTTTCCCCAAAATACACTAATGCAGTATTTCACTGCGGAAATTTAAACATATTTATTTGTGCGGTGTATGCACAAGTGCACTGTAAACCAACAATACGGATTTCTTTAGGCAAAATACACTAATGCAGTATTTCCTTGCTGAAATTTAAACATAGGTATTTGTGCGGTGTATGCACAAGTGCTCTGTGAACCAACAATACGGGTTTCTTTCCCCAAAATACACTAATGCAGTATTTCATTGCTGAAATTTAAAACAGGTATTTGTGCGGTGTATGCAAAACTGCTCTATGGACCAATAATGCGGATTTCTTTCCACAGAATACACTAATGCAGTATTTCACTGCTGAAATTTAAACCTAGTTATTTGTGCGGTGTATGCACAGGTGTTCTGTGAACCAACAATGCGGGTTTCTTTCCCCAAAATACACTAATGCAGTATTTCACTGCTGAAATTTAAAATAGGTATTTGTGCGGTGTATGCGCAAGTGCTCTGTGGACCAACAATACGGGTTTTGTTCCCCAAAATACACTAATGCAGTATTTTACTGCTGAAATTTAAACATAGGTATTTGTGCGGTGTATGCACAAGTGCTCTGTAGACCAACACTAGGGGTTTCTTTCCCCAAAATACACTAATGCAGTATTTCACTACTGAAATTTAAAATAGGTATTCATGCCGTGTATGCACAAGTGCTCTGTGGACCAACAATACGGGTTTCTTTCCCCGAAATACACAAATGCAGTATTTCATTGCTGAAATTTAAAATAGGTATTTGTGCGGTGTATGCACAAGTGCTCTGTGGACCAACAATATGGGTTTCTTTCCCCAAAATACTCTAATGCAGTATTTCACTGCTGAAATTTAAAACAGGTATTTGTGCGGTGTATGCAAAACTGCTCTATGGACCAACAATGCGGGTTTCTTTCCACAGAATACACTAATGCAGTATTTCACTGCGGAAATTTAAACACATTTATTTATGCAGTGTATGCCTAAGTGCTCTGTGAACCAACAATACGGGTTTCTTTCCCCAAAATACACTAATGTAGAATTTCATTCCTGAAATTTAAAACAGGTATTTGTGCGGTGTATGCAAAACTGCTCTATGGACCAACAATGCGGGTTTCTTTCCACAGAATACACTAATGCAGTATTTCATTGCGGATATTTAAACATATTTATTTGTGCGGTGTATGCACAAGTGCTCTGTAAACCAATAATACGGGTTTCTTTAGCCAAAATACACAAATGCAGTATTTCACTGCTTAAATTTAAAATAGGTATTTGTGCGGTGTATGCACAAGTGCTCTGTGGACCAACAATACAGGTTTCTTTCCCCAAAATACACTAATGCAGTATTTCACTGTGGAAATTTAAACATATTTATTTGTGCGGTGTATGCACAAGTGCTCTGTGAACCAATAATACGGGTTTCTTTAGCCAAAATACACTAATGCAGTATTTCATTGCTGAAATTTAAAATAGGTATTTGTGCGGTGTATGCACAAGTGCTCTGTGAACCAACAATAAGGGTTTCTTTCCCCAAAATACACAAATGCAGTATTTCATTGCTGAAATTTAAAATAGGTATTTGTGCGGTGTATGCACAAGTGCTCTGTGAACCAACAATACGGGTTTCTTTAGCCAAAATACACTAATGCAGTATTTCATTGCTGAAATTTAAAATAGGTATTTGTGCGGTGTATGCGCAAGTGCTCTGTGAACCAACAATACGGGTTTCTTTCCCCACAATACACTAAAGCAGTATTTCATCGCGGAAATTTAAAATAGGTATTTGTGCCGTGTATACACAAGTGCTCTGTGGACCAACAATACAGATTTCTTTCCCCAAAATACACAAATACAGTATTTCACTGCTGAAATTGAAATTAGGCATTTGTGCGGTGTTTGCAAAACTGCTCTATGGACCAACAATGCGGGTTTCTTTCCACAGAATACACTAATCAGTATTTCACTGCTGAAATTTAAAATAGGTATTTGTGCGGTGTATGCGCAAGTGCTCTGTGGACCAACAATACGGGTTTCTTTCCCCAAAATACACTAATGCAATATTTCACTGCGGAAACTTGAACATATTTATTTGTGCGGTGTATGCACAAGTGCTCTGTGAACAAACAATACGGGTTTATTTAGCCAAAATACACTAATGCAGTATTTAACTGCTGAAATTTAAAACAGGTATTTGTGCGGTGTATAAAAAACTGCTCTATGGACCAACAATGCAGGTTTCTTTCCACAGAATACACTAATGCAGTATTTCACTGCTGAAATTTAAACCTAGGTATTTGTGCGGTGTATGCACAGCTGTTCTGTGAAACAACAATGCGGGTTTCTTTCCCCAAAATACACAAATGCAGAATTTCACTGCTGAAATTTAAAATAGGTATTTGTGCGGTGTATGCGCAAGTGCTCTGTGGACCAACAATACGGGTTTCTTTCCCCAAAATACACTAATGCAATATTTCACTGCGGAAACTTGAACATATTTATTTGTGCGGTGTATGCACAAGTGCTCTGTGAACAAACAATACGGGTTTATTTAGCCAAAATACACTAATGCAGTATTTAACTGCTGAAATTTAAAACAGGTATTTGTGCGGTGTATAAAAAACTGCTCTATGGACCAACAATGCAGGTTTCTTTCCACAGAATACACTAATGCAGTATTTCACTGCGGAAATTTAAACATATTTATTTGTGCGGTGTATGCACAAGTGCTCTGTGAACCAACAATACGGGTTTCTTTCCCCAAAATACACAATTGCAGTATTTCACTGCTGAAATTTAATATAGGTATTTGTGCGGTGTATGCACAAGTGCTTTGTGGACTAACAATACGGGTTTCTTTCCCCAAAATACACTAATGCAGTATTTCACTGCAGAAATTTAAACATATTTATTTGTGCGGTGTATGCACAAGTGCACTGTAAACCAACAATACGGATTTCTTTAGGCAAAATACACTAATGCAGTATTTCCTTGCTGAAATTTAAACATAGGTATTTGTGCGGTGTATGCACAAGTGCTCTGTGGACCAACAATACGGGTTTTGTTCCCCAAAATACACGAATGCAGTATTTTACTGCGGAAATTTAAATGTAGGTATTTGTGAGGTGTATGCAGAAGTGCTCTGTGAACCAACAATTCTGGTTTCTTTCCCCAAAATAAACAAATGCAGTATTTCACTGCTGAAATTTAAAATAGGTATTTGTGCCGTGTATGCACAAGTGCTCTGTGGACCAACAATACAGGTTTCTTTCCCCAAAATACCCTAATGCAGTATTTCACTGTGGAAATTTAAACATATTTATTTGTGCAGTGTATGCAAAACTATTATATGGACCAACAATCCGGGTTTCTTTCCACAGAATACACTAATGCAGTATTCCCTTGCTGAAATTTAAACATAGGTATTTGTGCGGTGTATGCACAGGTTTTCTGTGAACCAACAATGCGGGTTTCTTTCCCCAAAATACACAAATGCAGAATTTCACTGCTGAAATTTAAAATAGGTATTTGTACTGTGTATGCACAAGTGCTCTGTGGACCAACAATACGGGTTTTGTTCCCCAAAATACACTAATACAGTATTTTACTGCTGAAATTTAAACATAGGTATTTGTGCGGTGTATGCACAAGTGCACTGTAGACCAACACTAGGGGTTTCTTTCCACAAAATACACTAATGCAGTATTTCACTACTGAAATTTAAAATAGGTATTTATGCCGTGTATGCACAAGTGCTCTGTGGACCAACAAAACGGGTTTCTTTCCCCAAAATACACAAATGCAGTATTTCATTGCTGAAATTTAAAATAGGTATTTGTACGGTGAATGCACAAGTGATCTGTGGACCAACAATATGGGTTTTGTTCCCCAAAATACACAAATGCAGTATTTTACTGCGGAAATTTAAAATAGGTATTTGTGCGGTGTATGTACAAGTGCTCTGTGAACCAACAATTCGGGTTTCTTTCCCCAAAATACACAAATGCAGTATTTAACTGCTGAAATTTAAAATAGGTATTTGTGCGGTGTATGCAAAACTGCTCTATGGACCAACAATGCAAGTTTCTTTCCACAGAATACACTAATGCAGTATTTCACTGCTGAAATTTAAACATAGGTATTTGTGCGGTGTATGCACAAGTGCTCTGTGAACCTACAATACGGGTTTCTTTCCCCAAAATTCACAAATGCAGAATTTCACTGCTGAAATTTAAAATAGGTATTTGTACAGTGAATGGACAAGTGCTATGTGCATCCAACAATACGGGTTTTGTTCCCCAAAATACACTAATGCAGTATTTTACTGCTGAAATTTAAACATAGCTATTTGTGCGGTGTATGTACAAGTGCTCTGTGAACCAACAAAACGGGTTTATTTCCCCAAAATACACTAATTCAGTATTTCATTGCTGAAATTTAAAATAGGTATTTGTGCCGTGTATGCACAAGTGCTCTGTGAACCAACAATACGGGTTTCTTTCCCCAAAATACACAATTGCCGTATTTCACTGCTGAAATTTAATATAGGTATTTGTGCGGTGTATGCACAAGTGCTCTGTGGACTAACAATACGGGTTTCTTTCCCCAAAATACACTAATGCAGTATTTCACTGCTGAAATTTAAAATAGGTATTTATGCCGTGTATGCACAAGTGCTCTGTGGACCAACAATACGGGTTTCTTTCCCCAAAATACACAAATGCAGTATTTCACTGCTGAAATTTAAAATAGGTATTTGCGCGGTGTATGAAAAACTATTCTATAGACCAACAATGCAGGTTTCTTTCCACAGAATACAGTAATGCAGTATTTTACCGCTGAAATTTAAACATAGGTATTTGTGCGGTGAATGCACAAGTGCTCTGTGGACAAACAATTCGGATTTCTTTCACCAAAATACATTAATGCAGTATTTCACTGCGGAAATTTAAACATATTTATTTGTGCGGTGTATGCACAAGTGCACTGGAATCCAACAATAAGGGTTTCTTTAGCCAAAATACACTAATGCAGTATTTCATTGCTGAAATTTAAAATAGGTATTTGTGCGGTGTATGCACAAGTGCTCTGTGGACCAACAATACCGGTTTCTTTCCCCAAAATACTCTAATGCAGTATTTCATTTCGGAAATGTAAAAATAGGTACTTGTGTCTTGTATGCAAAACTGCTCTATGGACCAACAATGCGGGTTTCTTTCCACAGAATACACTAATGCAGTATTTCACTGCTGAAATTTAAACATAGGTATTTGCACGGTGTATGCACAAGTGCTCTGTGAACCAACAATACGGGTTTCTTTCTCCAAAATATACAAATGCAGAATTTCACTCCTGAAATTTAAAATAGGTATTTATGCGGTGTATGCACAAGTGCTCTGTGGACCAACACTAGGGGTTTCTTTCCCCAAAAATACACTAATGCAGTATTTCACTACTGAAATTTAAAATAGGTATTTATGCCGTGTATGCACAAGTGCTCTGTGGACCAACAATACGGGTTTCTTTCCCCAAAATACACTAATGTAATATTTTACTGCGGAAATGTAAAAATATTTATTTGTGCGGTGTATGCACAAGTGCTCTGTAAACCAACAATACGGGTTTCTTTAGCCAAAATACAATAATGAAGTATTTCATTGCTGAAATTTAAAATAGGTATTTTTGCGGTGTATGCACAAGTGCTCTGTGAACCAACAATACGGGTTTCTTTCCAAAATACATCAAATGCAGTATTTCACTGCGGAAATCTAAACATATTTATTTGTAAGGTGTATGCACAAGTGCTCTGTAAACCAACAATACCGATTTCCTTAGCCAAAATATACTAATGAAGTATTTCATTGCTGAAATTTAAAATAGGTATTTGTGCGGTGTATGCACAAGTGCTCTGTGGACCGACAATACGGGTTTCTTTCCCCGAAATACACTAATTGAGTATTTCACTGCGGAAATTTAAACATAGGTATTTGTGCAGTGTATGGACAAGTGCTCTGTGAAACAACAATACGGGTTTCTTGTCACGACCGCTATCCCAGCAGCAGTCGTGTCGCACCAGACGGTGGGGAAGGGGGACCCTTATCTACGGATGGGAAATAGAACGGCCACCCCTGACAAACCCTAAGCTTGCACCTGTCTGCCCTGATACCCTAGACGGGGTGTGAACCCGTGCGGCGAGCAGAATGCCTAAACCCTGAGTCACCCTAAGAAGACTAGACTGGGGAAAGGCAGATGGGAGCACTAGTCACCATCACTCATGTCTAGGAGAACAACAGGGCAAGACAGCAACAAACAAACAATCTCCAGCAGAGATAGACTTATCCAGTCACAAGCAGAGAAGATGATCCCAATAACGACAGTCCATGCCAGACAAGAGCTCCACAGCAATACAGTCAAACGATCTCTTTCAAAGGTCAGAATAGCACTGGAAGTAAGGACCATATCTGGCAATGACTGCAAGTGAAACTGAAACTAATATAGTAGCTGGGAGTGGCAGACAGGACTCACCTGAGAAGGATGCTTACAAACTCCCAGTCAGGACAAAAAAGGTTCACAAGGCAAAACCCGGATGACATACCCTGAACCACGAAGCAAACTCACAAGCTATCGCGAGTAGCAAGTCGCTGCGACCTTCTCCTCCCAGACCTGTCTGGATCAGTCACAGTCGTGACATTTCTTTCCCCAAAATACAAAAATGCAATATTTCACTGCTGAAATTTAAAATAGATATTTTTGTGGTGTATGCACAAGTGCTCTGTGGACCAACAATACGGGTTTCTTTCCCCAAAATACACTAATGCAGTATTTCCCTGCTGAAATTTAAACATAGGTATTTGTGCAGTGTATGCACAAGTGCTCTGTGAACCAACAATACGGGTTTCTTTCCTAAAATACAATAATGCAGTATTTTACTGCTGAAATTTAAAAATAGGTATTTAGGCGGTGTATGCACAAGTGCTCTGTGGAACAACAATACGTGTTTCTTTCCCCAAAATACACTTAATGCAGTATTTCATTGCTGAAATTTAAACGTAGGTATTTTTGCGGTGTATGGACACGTGCTCTGTTAACCAACAATACGGTTTTCTTTCCCCAACCTACACAAATGCAGTATTTCACTGCTGAAATTTAAAATAGGTATTTGTGCGGTGTATGCACAAGTGCTCTGTGGACCAACAATACGGGTTTCGTGCCCCAAAATACACTAATGCAGTATTTTACTGCTGAAATTTAAACATAGGTATTTGTGCGGTGTATGCACAAGTGCTCTGTGAACCAACAATACGGTGTTCATTCCCTAAAATACAATAATGCAGTATTTTACTGCTGAAATTTAAAAATAGGTATTTAGGCGGTGTATGCACAAGTGCTCTGTGGAACAACAATACGTGTTTCTTTCCCCAAAATACACTTAATGCAGTATTTCACTGCTGAAATTTAAACATCTGTATTAGTGCGGTGTATGCACAAGTGCTCTGTGAACCAACAAGACGGGTTTCTTTCCCCAAAATACACTAATGCAGTATTTCATTGCTGAAATTTAAAATAGGTATTTGTGCGGTGTATGCACAACTGCTCTGTGGACCAACAATACGGGTTTCTTTCACCCGAAATACACTAATTGAGTATTTCACTGCGGAAATTTAAACATAGGTATTTGTGGGGTGTATGCACAAGTGCTCTGTGGACCAACAATACGAGTTTCTTTCCCCAAAATACACTAATGCAGTATTTCCCTGCTGAAATTTAAACATAGGTATTTGTGCGGTGTATGCACAAATGCTCTGTGGACCAACAATACGGGTTTCGTTCCCCAAAATACACTAATGCAGTATTTCACTGCTGAAATTTAAACATAGGTATTTGTGCGGTGTATGCACAAGTGCTCTGTGAACCAACAATACGGATTTCTTTCCACAAAATATACTAATGCAGTATTTCATTGCTGAAATTTAAAATAGGTATTTGTGCGGTGTATGCGCAAGTGCTCTGTGGACCAACAATATGGGTTTCTTTCCCGAAATACACTAATTGAGTATTTCACTGCGGAAATTTAAAAATAGGTATTTGCGCGGTGTATGGACAAGTGCTCTGTGAACCAACAATACGGGTTTCTTGTCACGACCGCTATCCCAACAGCAGTTGTGTCGCACCAGACGGAGGAGAATGAGGACCCTTATCTACGGATGGGAAATAGAACGGCCACCCTGACAAACCCTAAGCTGGCACCTGTCTGCCCTGATACCCTAGACGGGTGTGAACCCGTACGGCGAGCAGGATGCCTAAACCCTGAGTCACCCTAAGAAGACTAGACTGGGGAAAGGCAGATGGGAGCACTAGTCACCATCACTCATGTCTAGGGAGAACAACAGGGCAAGACAGCAACAAACAAACAATCTCCAGCAGAGATAGACTTATCCAGTCACGAGCAGAGAAGATGATCCCAATAACGACAGTCCACTGGCCTGCAACAGCTGGGACACCAGATTCAGGGTATTGCTATTTTGGCAATTGAATTTCCCCCAGAACAAAATATATGTTTTGACGGACACTATGAAACGTGGCCTGCAACAGCTGGGACACCAGATTCAGGGTATTGCTATTTTGCCAATTGAATGTCACCCCAGAACAAAATATATGTTTTTGCGGACACTATGAATCCTGGCCTGTAACAGCTGGGACACCAGATTCAGGGTATTACTATTTTGGCAATTGAATGTCACCTCAGAACAAAATATATGTTTTTGCGGACACTATGAATCCTGGCCTGCAACAGCTGAGACACCAGATTCAGGGTATTGTTATTTTGGCAATTGAATGTCACCCCAGAACAAAATATATGTTTTTGCGGACACTATGAATCCTGGCCTGCAACAGCTGGGACAAAAGATTCAGGGTATTGCTATTTTGGCAATTGAATGTCACCCCAGAACAAAATATATGTTTTTGCGGACACTATGAATCCTGGCCTGCAACAGCTGGGACAACAGATTCAGGGTATTGCTATTTTGGCAATTGAATTTCACCCCAGAACAAAATATATGGTTTGGCGAACACTATGAAACGTGGCCTGCAACAGCTGGGACACCAGATTCAGGGTATTGCTATTTTGGCAAGTGAATTACACCCCAGAACAAAATATATGTTTTGGCGGACACTATTATATTTTGCCAGCCACAGCTGAAACCACTGATTTATGGTATTGCTATTTTGGCAATTGAATTTCACCACAGAAAATAATCTATCCTTTGCCAGACAGCAGACAGTATTATACTTGTCTAGCCAAAGCTGGAACACCAGATTTAGGGGATTGGCATTTGGGCAATTGTATTTAACCCCTTAATAAAATATAGAAATTGCTATCCTGAGTTTCTAGGGGTGACAATTAGCACAGCCAAGCCCCTGATGTAGGATATAGCAAAAAAACTAGTATTGATGGATTGATGGACTTGGTGGCAGCTTCTTCTGGTGCACCACAAGTCACAAAATGGCCACGATCACCCCAGAAAATAAGTGACAGAAAACGCTCTGTGCAGTCTAAAAACCAGTGAGCAAGTAACTAGCAGAAGTTCAATCATTCACAGCTGTAGATCGATCCGTTCATTAGGTGCTGTTGCTGACTCTTCCCTGCCTAATCTCGCCCTCACAGAAGCTGCGTCCTCTCCCTACACTAATCAGAGCAGTGTGACGTGCGGGCGCTACGTGACTCCAGCTTAAATAGAGGCTGGGTCACATGCTGCAGTGGCCAATCACAGCCATGCCATTAGTAGGCATGGCTGTGATGGGCTCTAGAGCAAGAAGTAAAACGCTAGCTGATTGGCTGCTGTGCAGCCCTTCAGAAAAGCGGGAAGTAATCGACGAACAACGAACCCGAACCCAAACTTTTTGAAAATTCGAGAACGATGCTCGAACTGTTCGCTCAACACTAGTCACGTGCTGATCATGCACATGTCGTAGCTGCAGCCACTGATTAGCTGGCAGAAGACTGGAAGGGACTGGAAGCAGTGGAACCAGAACCAGAAGTGTATCTAGGCTGTCCTACACCTGGAGAAAAGGTACAGTGTGGTGCCCCCTCCCCATAACTTTATTTGCTGTGCCCTTCCCCACTAATAGTAACTTTATGGGCTTTTTTTGCTGAAAATATGTTTACATTGTCATCATTAGATAGTTTGGAATCCACTTCATGCTCAAGGTCCACATTCTGTGAAGGGCGTGGCCTAACCATCATGGAGTGAGGACGCTAGGCACTTCAGCTCCTCTAACATCCTGCTTATATCCTGGCCATCCGGCGATCAATCTTTACCAGGACTGCCGTGCTGGATCCCAGGAGTGATAGCCTTGGGGTAGACCTGTTTGGGCTTTGTTCTGCCCTCCGCTCCGGCTCCGCTGGTCGTGTGTAGCCCCCTGCCTTGGCTCTGCGCTGTGACACATCGCGCTTCCCTGCTGCCTGACGCCTGAATGTACCGCACTGCACCGATATTGAGGAGAGCTGCAAGGAGGCTCTCTAGCGCTAGCTGCCTCTCACAGTGACTGTGATGGCCACATGGCCCTGCCATCTTGGACCCACAACAGGACGAGTCAAGAGGGGTCCCGCGTGATCAGGGCTGCCCCACATCTACATACTGTGCCAGGAGGGAATGGCGCACCGCCTCAGGGGATATCAGAGCTGTGGTACTTCAGGGGAAAGCTGTAAGGAGGTCCCTCTGAGTCTCTGTCTCCCACACATTCAGTACTGGGGCTGAGCTGGACACACGGCCCCGCCATCTTGAACCCCCCTGTTGGAGGAGGGGTGTTACTGCCTTGCTGAATCCGGTGGATTCCTATAACTGTCATTGAAAGAAAGGTGATTGATATCCAGTGGCGTCGCCAAGGTGGGCCTGAGGGGGCCACGCCCCCCTACATCACGCTGTGCCCCCCAACTGAAATGTGCCCCCATTCATTTAAATTCCTGGTGGTGTGTGTGGACAAATAATCGTTGCCCAGCCCGGCCCGCCGGCGGCCGCGATCGGTGTAGCGGGCGCAGGGCAGGGAAACTCACCAGCTGAGCTGTGACGTTGAACTGTGCATCATGTGGTGTCCAGCGCCGGGGGGCCTCCTCCTCAGTCAGTGCCTGTCCCCGGAGTAAGCACGGCCCCCGAAGGGCAGTGTGGAAGAAAGAAGTCAAGGCGGGACCAGCTGTCGAACCGCCGTTGAGGGGAATAGAAGGAGGCCTAGCTGGGGCTAAGAAGAACTAGAGAGGGAGGGAGAGGAGTGTGAAAGAGCCAGCTGCCTGGTATCCAGAGGCCCAGAAGGAGAGGACAGCCAGTGAGTGAGCCAGCCTGCCTGCCTGCTTGGAATCAGTGAGTAATTAAGCAGGCAAACAGAGCAGCCAGTAGGAGCCAGCAGCAGTGACAGTAAGATCCAGTTAAATGACTTACTATGTCATCAGAACTGTTGCTGGCTCCTGCAGTGCATAGAGCAGCTGGTGCACTGTCATAGTGTGTGGGAACATGGTTTAGAGACACTAAAGCTGCTGCCTTTTTCTTTATAGCAGTGGTCCCCAAACTGTGGACTTGTGGAGCTCAGATATTGCAAAACTACAACTTCCGTTGGCTGTCCAGGCGTGCTGGGAGTTTTAGTTTTGCAATATCTGGAGCTCCAAGTTGAAGACCACTGCTCTATAGGCTACAGTAGCAGATGGGGGTCTGACTGCTGGGGCCCCACCAATCCTAAGAATGGTGACATAATTGTGCCTGGAGTGAATTTTGCAGACTGCACCTGCGTGTCCCCACTCCATCCATTCCCGATACATGTCAAGGATCGGCAGGGGTTCCAGCAGTCAGACTCCCACCTATCTGCTTGTTATGCCCTATACTGTGGACATACTGTACAGGACCGGTGCAAGGATTTTTGCCACCCTAGGCAAAAGCTAATTTTGCCGCCCTTTGACTCAGACTATTGACCACGCCCTTTGACCCACCCCATTTTTTTATCAGACTCACCAAAGCTGGCAGGAGTCTGAAGCAGGAAGGGTCCTGGCTCTGGCTTGCAGGCAGCAGCGGTTCGCAGAGGTGGGTGGTGGGCGGCAATTCAAAGCAGCAGCTTGGCGGGCTGTGGGCATATTAAATCAGGAAAACTGCAAAAAATAAAAACACAGGTTTTAATCAAAAATAGAGTGTTTGTCACATAAGCACTTCTCGGGATAACACTGAAGAGGGTCAATGGACCTACAAGCAGAGGCGCCTACAGGGGGACAGTGAGTGGTAAAAATTTACAATAGGGAGTCGGCTGTCAATGATGGTTTTCAGTAGACTAGGCTACAGCAAGTAAGTGAAATAAAATGTGGAAGGAAAAGACCATCATAAACGGCGCCAGAAGCCCTGAGTTAGTACAGTACACAAGTAAATCACTAAATTATTCTAGAAGATGGGGTATAGCCCGGTCCTCCGGAATGTGACAGGGGCGACTTATGGTGATGCACTCTTTCGGGGGACCTGCTGCTGACACACTGTTATGGGGGATCTGCTGCTGGCACACTGTTATGGGGGATCTGCTGCTGACACACTGTTATGGGGGGATCTGCTGCTGACACACTGTTATGGGGGGGGGGATCTGCTGCTGACACACTGTTATGGGGGGGGGATCTGCTGCTGACACACTGTTATGGGGGGGGGGATCTGCTGCTGACACACTGTTATCGGGGTGATCTGATGATAACACACTGTTATGGGGGGTTGGGATCTGATGTTGACACACTTTTTAATGGAGAAGGGATCTGAGGAGGACCCATTAGGCTTTCATACATAAATAGGCTACCTTAAGCTGGTACCTGCACACCCTTGGCCTGGCAGTCACATGGAGAAGCAGGGCCGGCACCTTATGTGGAATTAAATCCTGCACCCACCCACCTCTTTTTCTCTTCAGTAGCAGCGCTGCCACCAAAAAGCTTTTCCCGTGCAGGGAACAAGAGGGAACTATCATGGATCAGCCATACAGTGTACTGGAATACAGCCAGGTTAGTGTACATGTATGTACTTTGCATGTTTACATCACAGGCTGCTGTCCGTATGCCGCACAGCTGCAGCCTGCGATGTACACGTGGGGTCTGGGGTGCGTCCACTTACAACATGGGGCCATGGTCACTGGGTCAGGACCTTCAGTAACTAGTCTACAACCGTCCGTCTACCTTACTCGGTCAGGTCAGGTTGTCAGTACATACTCTCCCTCCCTCCCTCACTGACGTCACGCGCCTGCGCCGCCTAGTGGGAGGACCCGGAGGAGTGAGCGCCTCCCGCACTGCCGGTTGTGTTACTGTCCGGAGCAGCAGAGCAATAAGGTAGATTAGTAAAGAGTGCGCAGGAGGGGAGGGATCCAAAGGAGGGAGGGCGAGGACGGCAGGAGAGTCAGAGCGGCCAGACTCCAGAGCGGCGCCCCCAGCAAGAGGGCGCTCTACGCGGTGGCGTACCTCGCTTATGGGTGGCGCTGCCCCGATACTGTATATAACTTAATGAGATGGGAAAAACCCTTTAACCCCTTCCCGCTTCAGGACTTATGCATATGTCCTTGCAGCTGCAATGTTCACACAACTGGACATATGCATGCGTCCTGCATTCTCACTGCACCTCGAGATTGGTGGCAGAACCTGGCTGGTTATAATATACTGACAGTTATACTATGCTGCAGTACTACAGATGGCCTTAGAATAACATTAAAGTGCAGCAACTCTATAATTTTACAGGAACCACTGCTCTTATACTGTAAACAGGGATATGCTATTCAAATGTGTATATATATTTTTTTTTATTTACTTTTTTTTTCTAAATCATTGCTGAAGGTCCAAAGTACACAAGATAAAACCCTGTGACACGAACTCTTGTATCGTGAAAGGGCAGTGGGTGAGGCTCAGTTTCAGTGTGGTGAACCCATAAGAGCTTGATGCCCCCCTGCAGAAAAGAAGGGAAGACTACAAAGGTATGTATAAAACTGAAGATATTCCTTACACAGTAGTTATTTAGGAGTAATATTTGCACACAATTTTCCACCATTTCCTTTGTGCCTTTATTTTTGTTACAGATATTGTCTTAACCCCTTAAGACCCATGATGTGAATACACATCATGGGGCCCATAAGAGAGTATGGAGAGGGCTTGGAACTTGAGTCCGCTCCATACCCAGTGGCACCCTCTACTGTTTTCAACAGTAGAGGGCTGTTGTTAATACCCGGAGCAGAGCTGCTGTCAATACTGTCAGAGGCATTTAAACTGCCTTTTTTCATGTCATTGGTGGTGCAATGGTTGGGGTCTATTGCTTACAATGTGATTGCAGGCAGCAGATCCGTTGTTATGGCAGTCAGAGGCCTTTGTTAGGCCTATATAGCTGCTTGGACTCTGCTATTGATAGAGCGCATATATGTACTGCATTGATTTGTATGAGCAATTGAATGATTGCTCATGCAAGTTCCCTATGGGGACAATTTTTTTGTTTTAAATATATAAATAAACCCCTCCCAAAATAAAAATTTTAATAACACCCCTTTTCTAAAAAAAAAAAAAACGTGGTATGACCGCATGCAGAATTGTTGGAACTATCCAAATATAACATTACGCATCCTGAAAAGTGAGTAGTGTAAATTAATCAACAAAATACCATAATGAGTCTCCTATAGGCATGGTAGATGTTTAGTATTTAGCGGTATGTACAATGATTTGTCCATTGTTGAAAGCATTTGTTTAGAATAAAATGAAGTAAATAAGTAAGCACAAAATTTCTATAAACTTGTGTGAGCTCACTCTGGTTAAGGGTCCCATAAGAACATGCTTTTTAAAAAAATTCTTAGATTTAACTTATTAGCTGAATATAGACATCCGTTCATTTTATTCGTTATTTAATGTTAAGGCCAAGAAGGCTGAAGAGCAGCAACAAGAAGAAAAAGGTCAGCCTGGTCCATCTTTGTTTGAGGAATGTAAAGAGCTTGAGGATGAAGTTGAATATGAGTGCGACACTGCTGAAAAAATAGATGATGATGATGACGAAGAACCTTCATTCCAGACTGAAGAAGGAAGCACCTCCTCACAAAGCAATATCCAGCACAGTGCTTATGAAGAGGTTTTTAGTGAAGCCGTACTGCCACAAAGTGAACAAACATCTTCTACCAGTAAAAACAAAGGTGCAAGGACCAGATGATATCAGCCGGTGCACCACAGAAGGGCCAAGACAGCCTGTATTAAAAATATCCCTCTAAAAAATGTGAGTGCTTCAGGTCATTCCGACCACATTGGTTTAAATCATTTGAATGGCTGGAATATTCTGTTTCCCAGGATGCAGCGTACTGTTTCCTATGCTGTTTTTTTCACCCTCTAAGTATCTCCATGGGCATGTTAAAAAAGTACCATTTGTCAACATAGGGTACACGAACTGGAAAAATGCACTTGAAAGTGGAAAGGAATGTTAAAGAATGAGAGGTCTGCATTACACAAAGATTCATATGTCAGATGGGAGGATTTCAAAAAAAGTGTAACCCAAGATACATCGATCATGAAGGATCTGATTAAAGCTCATACAAGAGAGGTTAACGAAAATAAGCATTATATAAAAATAATAGCACAAGTTTTGCTGCTAACAGTCAAGACCAAAATTGGCGGTACTAACCTTCCTGGTGCCCAGCCACACCCCCATGTGAAGGAGCCCAGCACCGCCTGCGTCCGCCGAATCTCCTCCTTGCTTCAGTGAGATCGCCGAAAATCTTGCGATGCGTGAGATTGTGCATGCGCAGTTGCAACATAGTGTTCCTTCCCTGTGCTGACATCAACCTCAGGGAAGGAACTGCGCATGCGCGATCTCGCGCATCGCGAGATTTACGGCGGTCTCACTGAAGCAAGGATATATTGCGGACATACTAGCGGCGATCTAGCCGTGCATGTCTGCAGCTCTATAGGGTCAAATGCTGTGACAGAATCCTTTTCATTGATGAAAAAGAAAGCATTGTAAGAAAAAAAATTAGTGGACCAAGAAATGCAAGATATCTACACCCATCTATTCAGAATGAACTGCTGTCAATCATGGCTGCTCTTGTTAGAGAAGGTATTTCACAGAGCATTAAAGGAAGTCCCTTTTCCATCATTGCCGATGAAACAAAAGATCTAAGTAAAACAGAACAACTGTCTTTCGTAGTAAGATTTTTTCATGATCAGACAGTCCATGAACGGTTTTTAAAATTTTATGCAGCAGATAGCCTGAATGCCGAATCTCTAACAGGATATATATTCCATGTCTTAACATCTTTAGGCATAGATAAAAATGACTGGTGGACAAGGCTATGATGGAGCGTCTGAAATGAGTGAACGACTGCATGGCGTGCAAGCACGCATTAAAAAGGAGGTGCCTTGTGCACTTTATATTTATTGTATGAATCACCGCCTCAACCTGGTCATCGTGAACACTGTAAAGAATGTACAGTCAGCATCTGAGTTTTTTTGTAAAACTAGAAAAGCTGTATGTGTTTTGCAGTACTTCACTCAGTATTTTGTAATGTGCAATAAGAAATGTCAAGCAAGCCAGCTATCCAGCTTAAGAAACTAAGTGACACAAGGTGGACATGCCAACATGCGGCCTGCAATGCTGTATTTAAAACGCTTGACCCTCTGCTGGAAACGCTTAATATTTTAGCTGAAGGAACCCATACCGAGAGAGCAGAAGAGGCAAAATCCATTCGCCAGTTCATTGACTTTGGTTTTATTCTGGCACCTGTGTTTTTGAGAATATATTGAAAAGGACCCAGACTCTCTCTAGCATGTTACAAGCCAAAGATCTTGAGTTGGCATCAGCTGTCCTCCTCGTGGGAACAGTCATACAAGAGCTTGAAGAAGTTTGCCATCCAGAGAGTGAACCTGAAGCTTCTGCTTATTCTGCAACAATAGAAAGTGTGTGGGCAGAAACAATCCAGCTAAGCATGAAGTATGGAATATCATCACCTACTGAAGATTCTTTAGAGCCGCCTTCCAAGAAGTGAGATCGCCGCCCACCTTTCCATTTAAGAAATAGCGTCATTTTGGAAAGTGTAGGTCATAGACAACAACTGCTCAAAAAGAAGATTTCATTAAAATGTTCATGTATGTTGTTCTTGACAGAATAATTTCAGAGCTAAAATCTCGATTCCCAAAGATTCTATGGAGATCATAGAAGGTGTACAGTCTTTGAATCCCCGCTCGGATTCCTTTCTTCATTTAGAGAAATTGCTACCAATGGCCAAATTCTATGCATCCAACATAGAAATCTTGGAGATTGAGCTGAAGCAGGCATTGCTAACTCTACAAAGAAAAAAAGTCATCAGATTCCTTAAAGTGGACACAATTCTAGAGTTCACCAACTTTCTGGAGCTTTACTCTATTCCAGGGATGGCCAACCTGCGGCTCTCCAGCTGTTGTAAAACTACAACTCCCACCATGCCCTGCTGTAGGCTGATAGCTGTAGGCAGTGTGGGCATGCTGGGAGCTGTAGTTTTGCAACAGCTGGAGAGCCTCACGTTGGCCATCTCTGCTCTATTCCTTTCCTTGAGCTTTACAGACTGTGTAAAATAGCTTGTGTTTTGCCAGTCAGCAGTGCATCATGTGAAAGAAGCTTTTCTGCACTAAAATTAATAAAATCATTCCTACGCACAACAATGACTGAAGAAAGGCTTTCAGATCTTGCCACGTTGGCAATAGAGTGCAGGCTTGCATCCAAAGTAGATATGGATCTTGTAGTTAACAGGTTTGCATCAATCCATAAAAACTCACGCTTAAGCCTTTATTAGTGTGAATGACTGCATTTAAGTGACAGATTTTGTTGCAGTTTACAGTAAAGGATAACCCTGCATTTCTGTTTGTTGTGATGTTGCACTTTATTTTGTAGTGT
>CM065589.1:334236868-334271695 GCA_033119425.1 Bufotes viridis | reverse complement strand
GCGGTCTATGACCGCGAGATCAAAGTTAACTCTTAAACAGTTTTTTTAACCCTGCAGCCCCCAATCATACTGTGGCTGCGGGGTGCAGGGTGGTTGCGGGCGGCGCAGAGCGGGCGGGAGGCGGGCGGTGCGGCGGGCGGGATCGCGATTGCGATCCCCCGCCCGCTCTCCCTGTAATCCATCCTGGTGTCTAGTGGATTTCTATCAGAGTGTCAGCACATTGCTGGCACTCTGATAGAAAGCAGCTGGCATCTGTGCTGCAGATGCCAGCCGTTTAACCCTTCCACGTCACGGACCGCGGTATGGAAGGGTTAACAGGGAGGGAGCTCTCCCTCCCTCTCCCCATCGAGGGGCTGCTGTGCCTTTGCAGCCCCCAACAGGATAGGGATCGAAGAGGGAGAGTGCTCCCCTCCCTCCCTATCCATCACCCCCTGCCCAGTTATGGCAGGGGGGTGATGGCTACCATGGAGACAGGGACGCTTTCAGAAGCGTCCTGCTCTCCATGGTGCTGAAAGTCTGTGAATAGACCTGCTAAGGTCTCTTCAGACTTTCTAAGTACAAAATACAGTACAGTGCACTATATAGTGTACTGTACTGTATTACTCCCAGACACCAGATCCACTGGATCTTTCAGAACCGAGTGGGTCTGGGTCAAAAAAATGTAAAAAGTGAAAAAAAAAAGTAAAAATAGAAAAAACACATAACACTGAATAAAGGCAAAAAATAAAATACACTACATGGCTAGGTATCGCGCGTCCGTAAAAAACCTGCTCTATAAAAATATCCACATGACTGAACTCCTCAGGTGAACGCCATAAATGGTGTAAATAAGCCATGTTTTGGCACATTACATCACTAAAAAGTGTACTGTCGAGCGATCAAAAGCGTTTGCCTCCCAAAATAGTACCAATCAAACCCTGCCATCTCATCCGCACAAAAAAGCGAGCCCCTACCTAAAACAATTGTCCAAAAATATAAAAAACTATGCCTCTCAGACTAAAACATGATTTTTTGTTTCAAAAATGCTTTTTAGTGTTAAATGTAAAAAAATTAAAAAGTAGACATATTTGGTATCTACACGTCCGTAGAATCTGCTCTATAAAAATATCACATGACCTAACCCCTCAAGTAAACACTGTAAAAAAAAATAATAAAACTTTGTCAAAAGCCATTTTTTGCCACCTTATCTCACAAAAGTGTAATGCAAGCGATCAAAAAGTCATATGACCCCCCAAATAATTGCCAATCTAACCGTCACCTCCTCCCATAAAAATGATACCCAATCTGAGACAATTGCCAAAACTGAAAAAATATATATGGCTACTCAGACTATGGGAGATGCTAAAACATGTTTTTTTTCATTCAAAAGGATATTATTGTGTAAAACCAAAATAAATAAAAAGGTATACATATTATGTGTCGCGCGTCCGTAGGGACCTGCTCTATAAAAATATAACATGACCTAACCCCTCAGATGAGCAGCGTAAGCATAAAAAATAAACGTTGTCAAACAAGCCATTTTTGTCAGCTTACATCACAAAAAGTGTAATGAGCGATCAAAAGTCATATGCACCCAAAGATGGTGCCAATCAAACCTGCCATCTCATCCGCAAAAAAATGAGCTATAGGACAATGCCCAAAAAAAATATATATATGGCTCTCAAACTATGGAGACACTAAAACATGATTTTTTTTTGTTTTAAAAAATTATATTATTGTGTAAAACTTATATAAATAAATAAAAGTAGCCACATATTATGTATCGCCGCGTCCGTCACAACCCTATAAATAACACATGACCTAACCCCTCAGCTGAACACAGCAAAAAATAAAAAAAAATACGGTGTCAAGAGCCATTTTGTCACCTTACATCACAAAAAGTGTCATAGCAAGCGACCAAAATGTCATATGCACCCCAAGATGGTGCCAATCAAACCGCCATCTCATCCCGCAAAAATGAGCCCCTACATAACACAGTCGCCCAAAAAAATAAAAATAAAACTATGGCTTTCAGAATGTGGAGACACTAAAAAAAAATTATTTTCAAAAAGGCTTTATTATGTAAAACTGAAACAAAAACCCCCCAAAAGTAGTCATATTTGGTATTGTCGCGTCCGTAACAACCTGCTCTATAGAAATAGCACACAATCTAACCTGTCAGTTCAACTATGTAAATAACAAAAAATAAAAACAGTCCCAAAACAGCTATTTTTTTGCAAATTTTCCATTTTAATCCATTTTTGCAGTAACAAAGCAAGGGTTAACAGCCAAGCAAAACTCAATATTTATTGCCCTGATTCTCTTGTTTGCAAAACACCCCATATGTGGTCGTAAACTACTGTATGGCCAAACGGCAGGGCACAGAAGGAAGGGAACGCCATATGGTTTTGGAAGGCAGATTTTGCTGGACTGGTTTTTGACACTATGTCCCATTTGAAGCCCCCTGATGCACCCCTACAGTAGAAACTCCAAAAAAGTGACCCCATTTTGGAAACTACGGGATAAGGTGTCAGTTTTGTTGGTACTATTCTAGGGTAAACATGATTTTTGGTTGCTCTATATTACACTTTTTTGAGACAAGGTAACAAAAATAGAAATTGGAAATTTCATCTCCATTTGCCAATAACTCTTGTGGAACACCTAAAGGGTTAACAAAGTTTGGAAAACTGGTTTTGAATACCTTGAGGGGCGTAGTTTCTTAGATGGAGTCACTTTTATGGAGTTTCTACTCTAGGGGTGCATCGGGGGGCTTCAAATGGGACATGGTGTCAAAAATCCAGTCCAGCAAAATCTGCCTTCCAAAAACCATATGGCGCTCCTTTCCTTCTGCGCCCTGCAGTTTGGCCATACAGCAGTTTACAACCACATATGGGGTGTTTCTGAAAACTACAGAATCGGGGCAATAAAAATTGAGTTTTGTTTGGCTGTTAACCCTTGCTTTGTTACTGGAAAAAATGAATTCAAACGGAAAATTTTTCAAAAAATCGAAATTCTTAAATTTTATCTTTATTTGCCATTAACTCTTGTGGAAAACCTAAAGGGTTAATGACGTTTGTAAATCAGTTTTGAATACCTTGAGGGGTGTAGTTTCTAGAATGGGAGTAATTTTGGGTGGTTTCTATTATGTAAGCCTCACAAAGTGACTTCAGACCTGAACTGGTCCCTAAAAGTGGGTTTTGAAAATTTCTGAAAAATTTCAAGATTTGCTTCTAAACTTCTAAGCCTTATACGTCCCCAAAAATGAAATAGCATTCCCAAAATGATCGATACATGAAGTAGACATATGGGGAATGTAAATCAATAACTTTTTGGCAGTATTACTATGTATTATAAGTAGAGTAATTGAAACTTGGAAAGTTGCAAATTTTCAAAATTTTTAAGTAAATTTGGTATTTTTATAAATAAAAATGAAATTTTTAGACTTCATTTACCACTGTCATGAAGTACAATATGTGACGAAAAACAATCTCAGAATGGACTGGATAAGAAAAAGCGTTTTAAAGTTATCACCACATAAAGTGACAATGGTCAGATTTTGAAAAAATGGCCTGGTCCTTAAGGTGAAATAGGGCCGTGTCCTTAAGGGGTTAATGTCTCCATAGTCTAGAGAGCCATATTTTTATATTTTTTGGGGCGATTGTCCTATGTACAGTATAGGGTTGGGCAATATGCTGGTGTCTGCGATATACCGCGGTATTAAGAAACTGCGATATGGCGATATCACAGTTTCCTAATAACCAGTGATAAGCAGTGATTGGAAGTCGCCACCTGCGCAGCAGTGATTGGAGTCGCAGGGGCGTACAGGTATGCCCTCGGTCCTTAAGTACCAGGACGCCAGGGCGTGCCTGTACGCCCTGACGTCCGTAAGAGGTAATAACCATCTCTCAGAAGCCTATCTAATAGACAAGTAATATTTACAGTCCTGATCAAAAGTTTAAGACCACTTGAAAAGACGGCAAAAAATAATATTTTACATTGTTGGAACTTAACAAGGTTCCAAGTAGAGCTTCAACATGCAACAAAAAGAAATGAGTTAGACAAAACATTTTTTGAGCATTTAATTAATTGAAAATAACTATTAAACTGAAACAGGCTGATCCAAATTTTAGGACCACATGCCTTTAAAAGCTCAAATCTGTGCAAAGATGTGGATTCATTGTCATTTTCTGTCAGGTAGTCACACGTTGTGATGGCAAAGGCAAAAAAACTCTCCCTTTTTGAGCGTGGTGGGTTGTTGAACTGCATAAGCAGGCTCCCACGTGGTTTAAGTCATCATGCATATGGCGGGAGTCCCTCCGGCAAAGTCCTGCTCAGTGAAGACGGAAGAGACTGCTGGTGCTGGAGTATGGATGGGGGGAGAAGGTTTTTTTAACCCTAAATGACCATATTGTTTAAGTGTACCCGTTTTGAGCGGCAGTTAGAGCGAATGCACTCCAGCCTAAACTGTGTTTAAAATGGCCCATCGATTTCAATGGGAGGCCCATCTGGCCCGTAAAGAAACATGTCCTATTTGTCCCTTCGTCCAATGACAGCACCAGGAGAGGGATCCTCCTCCCAGGACAGGAAACCACAGGTATAAGTTCTTCAAAGATGCCCCTCCTCCTCAGTGGTTTCCTGTCCTAGGAAGGACAACTACAGATTTGTTATTTTCTGGGGAGTAGTTTCTCCCTTATGCGGATTTGGGGCTGGCTGGAGGTGTGCGCCGGGTGATGTCCCCGCTACGCACACCGCGAAGAACATCGGAGGCAGTTTTCCCCTCCCACCACTCCCTTCCCTACTTACATGCCGGTCGGCCGGTCTGCGGGAGGGAGCACGGCCGCGACCTTGCTGCCGCGCGGCAGGAAGCCCGCAACCCGGAAGTAGCCGGGTGACGTGCGGGGGCGGAGCTTAGCCGGAGCGCGGCAAATTCAAAAATAAAGCGCTCGGTACACAGGGCACAGCGTTCAGCGTTGTGGGGCCCTGTTCAAGCACTCCTCCTGGTATCCTGCCTTGTTGCTCTGTGTCACAGGCCACTCTGACCAGGTATCCTGCTCTGCTCTGCTCTACCTGCCTTGCACAACCTTGAACCAGCCAGCCTCCCCTGGGATCTTTGCAGTGACCTTCCAGATCCAGGGGACTAGGGAGGTCTTCCAGTATGGAAAGCTCTGGAGAGAACCCCAGGGACCCAGTTACCCCAGCACCTACGGTATGACTGGTATGGGTCTGAAGTTATGTAAGTAACACGCTTTTATCTTCTTTAAATCCCTGATCGTATGTTATTAAAAATTCCAGGGAGGAAGCGATAAACCGAAAAAGGCCACTACAAAAGCACGTCACAAAGAATGTGGTATTTGTAAAGCCAGACTTGATGCCTCGTACACCAAACCATTATGTAAGACTTGCATTGAAAGTACCCTAGCTGAGGAATCTCCCAGTATGGTTAAATGCATGAAGAAGATGATTAGGGAAGAGCTAAGCGCCTTGACAAGTAAGGAACGTAGGCGGAGGAGCGTTAAAGATGGCACGTCAGGATCCATGGAATTGTCTGACATCTCTAGTGCAGAAGAGGGGCTAGAGAGTGGAGAGAGAAATTCCGGGACATCATCCTCAGATGAGGTGGATAGTGGCAGGCCTTTTTTTCCAGTACAAGATGTAGACCAGTTGATTAAGGCGGTAAGGGCGACCATGAATCTAGAGGAAGCTAAAGAGGTCCGCTCTATACAGGACATAATGTTCGGTGGATTACAGACCAGGAAAAAAGAGCCTTTTTTATTCATAAAAATGTAGAGGCCATGATGAATAGGGAATGGAGACATCCAGACAAAAGAAGTTTTATTCCATCCATGGTTAAGAGAAAGTACCCATTTGAAGAGGGAGAGTGTTCCGTATGGGATAAAGCCCCTAAAATAGATGTACCCATCGCAAAAGTATCAAGGAAAACTTCCCTACCCTTTGATGACCTGGGGAATTTAAAAGATCCTATGGATAGGAAAGCGGACACCTTTTTGAAAAGAACATGGGAGTCTATTGGTGCATCTTTTAAGCCGAACATAGCCTCCACCTGTACGGCTAGGGCCCAGATTCTGTGGATCAAACAGTTAGAGGCTCAGATCCGGGATAAGACACCAAGGGATAAATTGCTGGAGTCAGTCGAGTCTATTGGAAAAGCGGCTGATTTTTTGGCCGATGCCTCGGCGGATGCGGCACGCTTGTCCGCTAGGGCCTCATCCATGGCTAACTCCGCCCGTAGGGCTATTTGGCTCAAAAGTTGGTCAGGGGACGTGGCATCTAAGAACCGACTGTGCGGTCTTCCATGCGAAGGGAAATATTTGTTTGGCTCCTCTCTAGATGATATTCTAGAAAAGCAGGAGACAGAAAGAAAGGATTTCCATCCTCCTTTCAGTCTTCCTTTCGCAAGCGGGACCGTTTTTCCCAAGGGAATAAATACACCAGAGACAGAAATAGGAGCCCGACAAATAGAAATGACAGATGGAAATTTTCCCGATCCAAGGGTCTCTTGTTTAAAAATCAGTCTAGAGAGCCCCCTAAAAAGACAGCTCCCAATGACGCCAGGGTGGGAGGAAGGCTTCAATTTTTCCTCCCAGCTTGGTCCAAAATATCAAGCAGCTCCTGGATCCTGAGCTCACTAAAAGAAGGGTTCAGAATAGAATTTCAGAGGGTTCCCCGGAGCACTTCAAAATAACGCAAGTAGACCATACGACTCAAACAGCGCTCGAAAAAGAGGTGATGAAGCTTCTTCAAAAGGGGCTCTCATTCAGTGTCCAGAGGAAGAGAAAGGCAGAGGCTATTATTCCACTCTATTCTTGGTGAAGAAACCAAGTGGGGAATTCAGGACTATCATAAATCTGAAATCCTTAAACAAATACCTGGTGTATCAGCGGTTCAAAATGGAGACGGTGAAAACGGTAACCCAGCTTCTGTACAAAGACTGTTTTATGGCTGTTTTGGATGTCAAAGACGCCTATTATCACCTTCCGATTTTTCAGGACACCAGAAATACCTCAGGGTGGCCTTAAGATTCCAGGGGGAACTGAGACACTTCCAATTCCAGGTACTCCTGCTTGGAATCTCCATGGCTCCGAGAATATTTACTGGCTAGTGTCGGAAATGGCAGCACATATCAGGAAAGGGATATTCTATTTGTCCCTTACCTGGACGATTTTTAATTGTGGCAAAATCTCATCAGGAATGCTTTTTCCAGGTCCAACAGGTGAGAGAAATTCTGGCAACCCTGGGCTGGATACTGAACGAGGAGAAGTCAAGATTGATTCCAGAAAAAGGCAACGGTTTCTGGGAATCTTGCTGGATTCGACGGTACAGAAATCCTTCCTGACTCCGGAGAAAGTTCAGAAAGTAAGGTCAGTAGTTCACACCCTGATGATCAATCCAGGAGTATCTTTGAGGAAAGCAATGTCAGTACTGGGAACCTTAACTGCGTGCATGCCAGCAGTCCAGTGGGCCCAGATTCATTCCAGGGCCCTTCAGGAGGAGATCTTGAACAACTGGTCAGGAGAAGTAGAGAGCCTGGACGTCAGCCTGGTAATATCAGCACAGACCTGCCGGACACTGGAATGGTGGCTTTCGATAGAAAACCTGGAGCAGGGGGTGCCATGGAGGATCGAAGATCCCCTTATAATCACCACAGATGCCAGCCCGAGGGGGTGGGGGCTCATGTTGGGGAGACCTTGCTTCAAGGATTATGGAACTACCAGATGTTGGACAGTTCTTCAAATCTCAAAGAGCTAATGGCAGTTTTTTGGTTCTTCAGAGACTGCTTCCTCAGATCAGAGATCGGCACGTAAGGATTCTTTCCGACAATACGTCTGTTGTAGCCTATCTGAATCATCAGGGAGGTACCCGTTCGAGAACCCTGTTGTCCCTGACAACTCAGATTTTCTCCCTAGTAGAGGGGTAGCCTTGTCTCTCTCAGCCCTGCACATCAGGGGGTCAGAGAATTGGAAAGCCGATTTTTGAGTCGCCGATCCCTAGATCAGAGGAGTGGTCGCTGAATCCTTCCGTCTTCCGCCAAAATAGTAACCCTGTGGGGTCCCCTCAAATAGACCTTTTTGCTACCAGAGAGAACAGGAAGGTAAGAAGATTTTATTCCCTATCTCCCGAGATCAGCCAGAGGCGGTAGATGCCTTAGTTCAACCCTGGGGTCAGGGGCTATTGTACGCCTTTCCGCCCTCCAATTGATTCCGAGAGTCCTCAAGAAAATCAGGGAGGACAGAGCTCAGGTCATCATGATTGCCCCCTTCTGGCCACGTCGAGCATGGTTCTATTGGCTGAGGGTGTTGTCGGCAGCAGACCCGTGGGTTCTTCCAGAGATCCCCGACCTTCTCTATCAGGGCCCTTTATTACACCCTCCGATGAAAAGACTCCATTTGACGGCATGGCTTTTGAACGGGCGCATGTTACTAGACAGGGGTCTCTCTGAATCAGTTGTTGCCACCATGCTGTCAAGTAGGAAGCCAGTTACAACAAATATCTATGCCAGGACCTGGATCACCTTCTTTAGATTTCTAGGCATTGCTCCTTGCACTGATTGCCCTCTGAAGTTAAGTGAAGTTTTGGATTTCCTGCAGAAAGGGGTGGAGAAAGGGCCTTGCGTTGAGTACTATTAAGGTCCAGATAGCCGCACTCAGTGTCCTGTTCGACTACAGGCTAGCGTGTCACCCTTGGCTTATAAGATTCTGTAAAGCTTTATCTAGGGGTATTCCTGCTAGGAATTTCAGGGCTCCCCTGGGATCTCAATTTAGTTCTCAGGGCTTTAGAAAAGCCTCCTTTTGAACCTCTGGACGCTTTACCGATTAAGTTTTTGACTTTAAAGTGTATCTTTTTAGTGGCTATTACATCCGCAAGGAGGGTAAGTGAGCTACAGGCCCTTTCAATTAGTCCACCCTATACGGTCATCCAGGATGATTGTATTCGGCTTAGACCAGACCCAGCTTTCTTGCCCAAGGTGGTCTCGGATTCCATAAAAGTCAGGAAGTGATTCTTCCTTCCTTTTATGAGGATGAGGGAAAGCAGAACGTCATTCCCTGGATGTTAGGAGTTGTGTCCTGCAATAGTTAGAAGCTACCAGATCCTGGAGGAAGTGTTCTTCCCTGTTTGTCTTGCATTCGGGCCCTAATAAGGGTAAAGTTGCCAGTAAAGGTACTTTGGCCCGCTGGATAAAGCAGGCCATTTCTTTAGCATATGTTTCTATGCAGGAACCTGTCCCGTCCGGTTGGTCGGCCCATTCCACTAGAGCGGTAGCAACTTCCTGGGCAGAGAGAGCGGAAGTCTCAATTCAAGAGATTTGCAGAGCAGCAACTTGGACTTCTGCTTCCACCTTCTTTAGGCACTACAGGTTAAACCTGTCGGAAGTGTCTGATCTTTCCTTTGGACGTAAAGTCCTTCAGGCTGTGGGCCCTCCCTGAATTTCACTCTCTGGGATATCTCCTGGTGCTGTCATTGGACGAAGGGATAAATGATCATTACATACCGGTAATGTTGTTTTCCGGAGTCCATGACAGCACCACCTTAATCCCCTATTTTTCCTTTCCGTTTCTTGTCTTCCACTCTGTTCTCTGGGTGTTGGTTCTGCTTCACGGGTGTGCAGAGAAAAAAAAAAAAAAAAGTCTTGTTATGATGCTAAACTCGGAAAATGACCGAAAATATGGGACAGAGCTGTTCCAGGAATGGTGAAGATGTCCTTAAGTCTCGTCTATGATAACCACTGAGGAGGAGGGGCATCTTTGAAGAACTTATACCTGTGGTTTCCTGTCCTGGGAGGAGGATCCCTCTCTCCTGGTGCTGTCATGGACTCCGGAAAACAACATTACCGGTATGTAATGATCATTTTTGTGTCCATTAAAAGTCCATTAAATGTCCAATAAAAGAACAACCTTGTGAATAGCCCCATAGACCTTCATTGGTGTTAAAAATGACTGTGATGCGTTCAGTGAAACTCGCACCATTTTGCAAGTAAGTTCAGTCAGTTTTGTCTGCAATTGCGCGGAAAAAACTGAACACAAGTGCAATGAGTTTTGATGCGTTTTTCATGCGCATGATAAAAAAAATCAAGGTTTACAAACAACATCTCCTAGCAACCATCATTGAAAAACTGGACTTGCTTCCGGATGCAATACGATTTTCACTGAAGCACCATTCACTTCTATGGCCTTTTTCCCCACGGGCGTCACGGATTCTGTCGGATGCGTGTGTGGGTAACTTCATGCAGTGAGCACGCAATTTCAGTCAGATTTGTCCGCGATTGCGTTGTTCAGTTTTTTCAGCACGAGTGCAATACGTTCACGCACGTAATAAAAACTGAATGTGGTACCCAGACCCGAACCTGGACTTCTTCACTGGATTTGGGTTTGGTGTTCTGTAGATTTTATTTTCCCTTGTAACATGGTTATGAGGAAAATAATAGCATTCTTAATACAGAATGCTAACTGAAATGTCCAATGAGGGGTTAAAAAATAAAAAATTTAAAACTCCCTATTAATACAGTGAATTGACTTTAATGGGGTCAGGGTTGCTCATCCTATCATTTTTGCTATACGGACATACGGAATGCGGGAGTAACTTCTGTTTTTTTTTTTTGCGGATCCATTGAAGTGAATGGTTCCGCGATACGGTCCATAAAAACCCAGAGACGGACATGGAGAGAAAATACGTTTGTGTGCATGAACCTAAGTCAGTGGGCGCTGGATCCGGTTTACCAAAAAAAAAAAGTTTTGCAAACCAGACACACAACCGCAGCTTGCAGGGTTTTGTGTCCAGCACCAAAGCACAACAAAATGCAACAGATGCATACTTGCATCCTGATGAGTTTTGTTCTCATTGACAATGAATGGGGACAAAACGGAACAGTTTGATTCCGGTTTTGAGATCCTCTGCCAGATCTCAAAGCCGGAATTGAAAACGCAGATATGAAAGTAGTCTATTTTTCTTTCACACTGTTATCTCTCCCATTGTGCCTTTGCATCATTTATGGCAGCATTATAGTTTAAAAATGACATTAACCCCTTCCCAAATTATCATTTACCTGAGGGAATGCGTTCTCTTTCCGCATTCTCATGTATGTGATGTGATTGAGCGGGTGCAGGAGATACCTGCCCGGGTGTTACTTACACCCGGGCCACTGCTACATCCACCGCCATCGCTATATCCACTGATGCCGGTGGATTAATCCTTCATATGCCGCAGTCAGCGATGACCATGGCACGTGCAGGTTTACACAGGTAGGGGGCTCCTCTGACTCTATCAGCCCCCATACTGCGGTGACAGCGGGCCGATGGTTGTTATGGCAGCCCCAAGGCCTTACACAGGTTTCCGAGCCTGCTAGCTATGGAAGCCTAGGAGATCCAACCCCCAGGCTGACAGTTCAATGTAGTAAATACAGCATTTATTGTACCGTATTGAAACAGGGATCAAACTCTGAAAAGTTGTAGTCCCAAAAGTGGGACAAATATATAAAAGTGGAAAGATTTTTCTTAATAATAATAATAATAATAAATAATTTAAAGGTTCGAGTAAAGAAAAAAACCTTCACCATAAAAGCATGTATAATTAAAAAAAAAAACACATTGGGTATCGCTGCGTCCGTAATGACTGGCTCTATAAAAATCTCACATGATTAGAGATGGCGAGACTTTAAAAAAAGTCCGGCGTTAGGGTTGCGGTAAGTCGCGCATCCCGTTATGGATTCCACTATAGCGGCATATGGAATCCATAAGGAGCGGCTGCCACCAATCGAACTGTTGAACAGCCGAAGGACCTGGGGTAACGTCACCGTCATGTGATCAGTGCAGGGCGTGGCTCAGCACGGGATCAAATCCAGTGCTAAGCCACGCCCCCTGGACTGTTCACATGACAGTGACGTCACCCAGGTCGCCGGCTGTTCAACAGTCCGGGTTGGTGGCAGCCGCCCGTTATAGATTCCATATGCCGCTATAGTGGAATCCATAGCGAGATGCGCGACTTACCGCAACCAACTCCGGACTTTTCAAAGATCGCTCATCTCTACACATGATCTACCATGAATAAGAACTGTGCAAAAAAGCATTTTTTCTTAATCACCTTACAAACAAGAAGTGTAATACCAGCGATCAGACATATGTACCCCAAAACAGTACCAAATGTCACCTAATCCTGCAAGAAATAAGCCACTACATAAGACAATCTCCCAAAAAAATAAAAAAATATGGCTTTCAGAAAATGGAGACACTAAAATGTTGTTGTTTTTTTCAAAAATGCTTCTATTGTGTAAAACTAGAATAAATTTAAAAAAAGACACATTGGGTATTGCTGAATCTGTAATTACCTTCTCTATAAAAAATATTACACGACCTAGCCTGTAAGGTGAACACCAATAAATAAATAAATAAATAAATAAACCTGTGCCAAAATAACCAATTTTTCTGCCAATAATCTTGTGTGCAAGCAGTATTTTTTTGCAGGAAGAGCTGACATTTTGATGGGTACCATTTATGGGTACATATGATCTTTTAAACACTCAATATTACACTTTTTGGGGGGCTAGGTGCCCCAAAAATGCCTATTTTGGCACTGTTTTTTTTTTTTTTTTAACAGCGTTCACCTGAGGGGGTAGATCATGTGATATTTTTTATAGAGCAGGTCTTTATGGACATAGTAATACCTAATGTCTATTTTTTATTTTTTTTATTTCAGTTTTATACAAAAAAAAGCATTTTTGAAAATAAAATTTTTGTGTCACCATTTTCTGAAAGCTACTGGTATATTCTTTTTTATTTTGGATACATATGATTTTTATCATCATTCAATATTACACTTTATAGGGCAAAGTGACCAAAAAAATAAAAGAAATGTAGCTTTCAGAAAATGAAGACACAAAAAGGTATTTTTTCTTTTAAAAAAAGAAAAACTGAAAAAAATTAAAATAGACATATTTGGTATTTTTGAGTCCGTATCTACCTACTCTATTAAAACAACACATAATCTATCCTGTCAGAAGAACTCAGTAAAAAAAAAAATGGTGCGACATCCATTTTGTTATCTTGCCTCACAAAAGTGTAATATCGGGCTATCAAAAATCATATGTACCCCAAAATAGTACCAATAAAACGTGTGACTTTTGGGAGTTTCCACTGTAGGGGTGCATCAGAGGGTCTCTAAATGTGACATGTCAACTTAAAATTATGCCAGTGAAATTTGCTTTTAAAAGTCCATATGGTGTTCCTTTTTATCTGCGCCCTGCAGTGTACTCCTTACAACCGTTTATGACCACATATAGGGTGTTTCTGTAAGCGGTAGAATCTGGGTAATAAATATTGAGTTTTGTTTGGCTGTTAACCTTGATGTGTTACAGGAAAAATGGCTAAAAATTGAAAATCTACAAATAAAGTGACATTTTGAAATTTCATCTCCATTTTCCTTATCATCCAACATGACGGCTACCATGAAGAGATGACCCTTGACCTCTATAGGGGCAGGAACACAGAGTTTAAAAGGCCACCACCCACTCTCACCCTGTGTTTCCTATCCCTATGGAGGCACCTACACAGAGCACCTCCACTGGAGGTATTGTAAGGTGAACCATATATCAGAAAAGAAATCACCTGGAAACTCCTTCTACCTTCCTACGGTTTATTCCAACGCTGGGCAGAAGTAGAGCATTGGGAGGGAACTCGTCCTCAGGTTCGGGGCCTGCTTTCCCTCCACAGAGATCCTGGGGTCTTCCTTCCTGATCGAGGAAGCTGACCACATTTCCAGCGCTGCATGCCGACATCACTATTGCCGCAGGGCGCGCGCTTGGATACTTCCGGGTGGGGCGGAGCCAGAGAGCAGTGGAGCGCGCGCATGTCGGGGGCGCTGCGATGACGTCAGATGCCGGCAAACTGGAAAAGTGTGGCACTTTTTGCGGCCTCCACTGTGAGTCCTCCTGCCTGGAGAACATGTCTACTCCTTACACCCCGGCTAGCAATATGGATCAGGCGGAACCCCCCTCGGCCACTCCAACCGTGAGTTACCCTCTGGGGGACATACAACAGATGTATAAACTTTGCGAGCCATGTATCAGTGCCCTAGTAAAAGAGGAACAGCCGTCCATATTATTGGAAGTAAAATCGATGATACAAAATGAGATCAAATCCTCATTAGCATCTCTGAAATCTGTTCCTGCACCTCCGCCAAAAAAGTCCAAATTATCAATTCCATCCTCCTCTGATGCCGAGGACATGGACGTGGGCCCTTCCGTAGACCAATTGATGGCGATAGCGTGTCAGAAGGCGAAATTGTTGAGGATGATAGGAAATTTTCTTCTCATCCACAGAAATTGACGACCTATTGGCAGTGGTACGGTCTACCATGGGCATTGAGGACATCCAAAAACCTAAATCGGTTCAGGGCGAGATGTTCGGAGGGCTCAGAACAAAAAGATTCAAAGTTTTCCCTGTGAATAAGAACATTAGGGATATGATCTTAAATTAGTGGAGTGATCCCGAAAAAAGACTGGATGACTCCTCTCAACTGTCCGATCCTATGGAAAGGAAAGCTGATGCCCTACTACGCAAATGCTGGGAGGCTTCAATGTATGGCATCAAGACCAACATTGCTGCCACATCAGTCGCCAGGACCATGTATATCTGGTTTGAAAGCCACATTAAAAATAAAACCCCCAGGGAAGAGATTTGGGGATCTATTCCCTTACTTAGGTCTGCCACTGCCTTTTTAGCGGACGCCTCCGCGGCTCTATCCACCGCTGCACGTCGGGCCCTATGGGTTAAATCTTGGGGAGGAGATAGAACATCCAAGGCAAAGCTTTGCTCTATTGCCTTCTCTGGTGAATATGTTTTTGGTCCTGTCTTGGACTCCATACTGGAAAAAGCAGCAGATACAGAAAAGGGTTTCCCTGAGGACAAAAAGAAGAAATCCTTTCATCCCTCTCCCTCTCAATCTAAATCCTATAGGGGTAAAGGGAAAACAGGTCGGTGGAGTTACCCCAAATGGGGCAAAGAAAGAGGTTTCCTGCTTAACCCACAAAGTAAACAGACCGACAAACAATGACGCCAGTGTTGGGGGCAGATTGAGGGAATTTCTATTTTCCTGGCAGGAGGTGACCCAGAATCCTTGGGTCTTGAAGTTAATCCAGGACGGATATCGCATAGAACTTTCCTCAATCCCCCAAGAAAATTTCAGTTAACCTCTCACAATCCCAAAACACTACAGAAAATCTGGCAGGGAGTGCTAGATTTAAGACTAGCAGGCGTCATAACGGAAGTCCCCACCTAAGAAAGGGGAAGGGTTTTACTCAACCCTATTTCTGGTCCAGAAACCAGACGGGTCATCCAGGACCATAATAAATCTTAAAGGATTAAATCAACACATAGTCTATCAGAAATTCAAAATGGAGTCCATCGCCTCCATAATTCCACTAGTCAAAAAAGGTTCATTTATGATGTCCATAGACCTAAAAGACGCGTATTATCACGTCCCCATACATCAACAATCACAGCCTGACCCTTCGGCATCTCTTCCGCCCCAGGGTATTTACAAAATCGTGGTAGAAATGACGGCTTTTTTCAGACTGAAGAAAATGAAAATTTTCCCCCACCTAGATGACTTTCTCATCATAGGCGATACATCTATAGAGACTCACAATATAACTGACTACGTTTTAAAAGAAATGTCAAAACTGGGCTGGATAATAAACATAAAAAATCGTGTCTAACACCAAGCACCCAAATAAAATTTCTGGGAGTTTTCTTGGACTCTGTGACCCAGTCATCATCCCTCCCCATAGAAAAGCTGGAGGTTTTCAGGAGAGAGTTCAAAAATTTCAAGCGCAAAGAAGTGCTCAATAAGAGAAGCCATGAGCATCCTAGGATCCATGACGTCCTGCATCACTATGGTGACTTGGGCCCAAGCTCACTCCAGGACAATGCAGGCTTGGATCTTAAAAAATTGGAACGGTTAACAGTCCTCCTTGGACAAAAAAATCCTAATCCCACACCACATAAGATTAGATCTAAACTGGTGGAAAACAAGAAAAAATCTGTTAAATCACGTAACCTGGGTAACAACCCCAGAGATCCAAATTATAACGGACGCTAAGCGGTCAGGGATGGGGTGCCAAAGTAGACTCTTCAAATTGGCAAGGCAGATGGTCAGATGCAGTAAGTACAAGATTCTCAAATTACAGAGAACTGTGTGCAGTGTGGGAAACATTAAAAGTAGCCCAGAACCAGCTTCTAAAAAACACCTGAAAATGTTTTCGGACAACACAACAACAGTGGCCTACCTAAAACACCAGCGCGACACAAAATCCCAATTGTTGATCCACTTAGCAGAACGAATTTTCCAGTGGGCAGAAGAACACGTATTATCCATTACGGCGGTCCACTTAAAAGCCTCAGAAAACTTAGAAGCAGACTACTTGAGCAGAAAGACTATAGACCAAGGGGAGTGCTCTCTATGTCAGGATGTGTTCCAAAAGATTTGCGAAAAATGGGGTACTCCTGAAATAGATTTGTTCACATCAAAGCAAATGTCAAACGTTTTTGTTCCCTGAATCCCAGAGACCGACTATGGGCAATCGATGCATTCTCACCCAGATGGACTTGGAACCTGGCATACGCTTTCCTCCCTGGTCCATAATCCCCAGGGTACTCCAGAAAATCGAGAAGGATCCAACAACAGTAATACTGATGGTCCCATTCTGGCCAAAAAGAAGCTGGTTCTCCATTCTGAAAGACCTAGCCTTAGAGGATCCATGGGAGATCCCATATCAGCCGAACCTGCTGTCTCAAGGCTCAATCAGTCATCAGAACCCCAGCCTGTTCCGTCTTTCAGCCTGGATCCTGAGGACGAAATGCTGGAAAGCAAAGGTCTTTCAGGGAAAGTCATTAATACCCTGAAGTCGAGCCGTAAAAAGTAACAACGGCCATATACATAAAAATATGGAAGAGGTTCTGCCTCTGGCTAGGAGATTCCTGTCCTAACAAATCACCACCCTGTATCCAGAAGATTTTAGATTTCCTACAGAGGGCCTTGTCAAGCACAATACATTAAAAGTTCAAATATCGGCCCTATCAGCATTTTATGATTCTGACCTGTCTAACCACAGATGGATTATAAGATTCATAAGGGCGGCCTCAAGGATTAGACCATCCCTTACGAATAAAGTACCACAATGGGACTTAAACCTAGTACTAAGAGGGCTGACAAAACCACCATTCTCTCCCTTTGTCAGATATCTTGTTAAAACATCTATCTTACAAAGCGGCTTTTATGATCGCCATCACATCAGCCAGACGCCTAGGGAAATCCAGGCCCTCTCATGTAAAGAACCTTACCTCTCAGTATTTCCAGATTGGATAGTTCTAAAATTAGATCCGGGTTTCTCCCCAAGGTTGTATCCAACTTCCACAGGGATCAAGAAATTATTTTGCCATCTTTCCCTTCAGATATCCTTCAGCCAGAAGAATCTCAATTTCATCTCCTAGATGTACGAGCCACCATCTTGGCATACTTGGCCGAAACTAAAGAATTCAGGAAAGACAACAACCTGCTGGTCCAGTTCGCTGGTCAGAATAAGGGGAAAAAAGTGTCAAAGGCCTCCATCGGTAGATGGATAAAATCCACTATCTTATGCTGCCACTCTATGGAGGGCTTAGATAGCCCAACCAACATTAGAGCCCATTCTACTAGGGCTATGGCCTCTTCCTGGGCTGAGAAAGCCGGTGTTTCACTAGAGTCTATATGCAAGGCAGCCACTTGGTCTAGTGTAAATACATTTATAAAGCATTACTGTCTTGATGTTTCAGCCAGTGCAGACCTGACCTTTGGTCGGAAAATTCTGCAGGCTGCGTTCCCCCCTCTACCTAATAATCTGGTAGTTCTCCATGGTAGCTGTCATGGTGGATGATAAGGAAAACCGTAATTAGACTTACTGGTAATTTTGTTTCCTTGAATCCACTATGACTGCTCAGATATTCCCAGACTTGTTAACTTTGTCAAAAGAGTATGAAGTAATACTCAAAAAAAAAAAAATAAATTTTTATATATATATACTATCGCACCGATAGTTGAATACACTATTATAATATTCTTAGGCTGCACCCACCTATTACCCATTGATAATTTGTAAACACTGAGGGTGAGTGTGGGTGGTGGCCTTTTAAACTCTGTGTTCCTGCCCCTATAGAGGTCAAGGGTCATCTCTCCATGGTAGCCGTCATGGTGGATTCAAGGAAACAAAATTACTGGTAAGTCTAATTGCGGTTTTCCTTTAATTCTTATGGAACACCTAAAGGGTTAACAAAGTTTGTAAAATCAGTTTTGAATAATTTGAGGGGAGTATGTTCTAAAATAGGGTCATTTATGTGTGATTTTCTCTAAGGCCCACAAAAGGGACTTCATAACTGAATTAGTACTTAAAGTACTGACTGACTGTACTTGGTTTTGGAGCTACATTTATGTTATGGTGTTGTGTTCATGTTTTTAGATTGGTTCTTGTGTTCTATTTATGTTATGAGCTTGGCAGTGGTGGTGTATTTATGCTAAGCGCATCTGTCAGCAGATTTATAGCTATAATACTGGCTGAGTTGGTCCCGTGTTCATATGTGCTCACATTACGAGAGAAAAATTAAGGGAATCTGTCACCAGGTTTGAGCCCTGTCAGCTAAACATATGCTGGCGTTCAGGGTCTCATTAGCATGCCTAATATGGGCTCATCTAAACAAATGGTAGCGTTATTTTGTCAAAAAACAGGTTTAACTAACCTGTCAATCACACATATAAGGAGCCCAAGGGAGGTCAGCGTGCAGGGTGCCCGGCCGCAGACATCGCTGTATGTGGCCAGCGCCGCCTCCAAATGCTCCGTGCGCCTCTCCCCCACTCCTCCTGCTGTAGCGCTGGCTCGTACGCACACGGCGCGTGCGCACTTCACTTCAAGAAGCCGATCCAAGAAGTCCGCGCGTGCGCACAGGCATGCACCCGTGCGGACTTCTTGGATCGGCTTCTTGAAGTGAATGCGCACGCGCCGTGTGCACGAGCCAGCGCTACAGCAGGTGGAGGAGGGAGAGGCGGCACGGAGCATTTGGAGGCGGCTGGCCACATACAGCGATGTCTGCGGCCAGGCACCTGCATCGCTGGACCTCCCTTGGGCTCCTATATGTGTGATTGACAGGTTAGTTAAACCTGTTTTTTGAACAAAATAAAGCTACCATTTGTTTAGATGAGCCCATATTAGGCATGCTAATGAGACCCTGAACGTCAGCATATGTTTAGCTGACAGGGCTCAAACCTGGTGACAGATTCCCTTTAAGTTTTAATATATGCAAATGAGCCTCTAGGGCCAACGGGAGTGTTGCTGTTATTCCTAGAGGCTCGACCTTCTCCTAAACTGCCTCTTTAGGAGAAGTCAGAGCCAGTGGTGATCACGTTTTCACTGCCTGGCCCTGTCAATCAAAGGGTGTGGCAGTTGCAAAGAGAGCTGAGCCTCTAGGAGTAACGGCAACGCCCACATTGCTCCTAGAGGCTCTTATGCATGTATTAACCCCTTAAGGACGAAGGGCGTACATGTACGCCCTTGCGTCCTGGTACTTAAGGACCAAGGGCGTACATGTACGCCCTGTGAATATCCGATCACCGCTGCGCACGTGGCGGTGATCGGAACAAGATGCCTGCTGAAATCAATCAGCAGGCATCTTGGCACAATGCCCAGGGGGGTCCTGTGACCCCCCCCCATGTCGGCGATCGCAGCAAACCGCAGGTCAATTCAGACCTGCGGTTTGCTGCGCTATCTGTAGTCTCTGATCAGAGACTAAAATATGCCCCAAAGTGTAAATTTGAACCCCCTCCGGCACCCCGCCATATTAGTGTCCCCCCGGACGGTGCAGGGGGGCGGGATTGCGGGCGGTGCTGCGGGTGGGCGGCGATCCCCCGCCCGCCTCCTTTCACTCGATTTCCCTGGTGTCTAGTGGGTATAGCAGGGGGTCAGCACATTGCTTACCCCCTGCTATAAACTGCTGACATCTGTGCTGCAGATGTCAGCAGTTTAACCCCTTCTATACCGCGGTCCGTACGGACCGCGGTATAGAAGGTGTTAACATGGAGGGAGCTCCCTCCCTCTCCCATCGGGGGCTGCCGTACCTTTGCAGCCCCCCGACAGGATAGGATAGTAGAGGAGGGAGCTCACCTTCTTCTCATCACCCGCTGCTCTGTAATGGCAGCGGGTGATGGTTACCATGGCAGCAGGACGCTTTCAGAAGCGTCCTGCTTGCCATGGTATAGTAACTCTGGTCAGACTTCTGCTAAAGGCAGAAGTCTGACCAGACTGTGAAAAGTAAAAAAATACAGTGCAGTACACTATATAGTGTACTGTTCTGTATTATATAGACACCAGATCCACTGGATCTGCAAGAACCAAGTGGGTCTGGGTCAAAAAAATGTCAAAAAAGTTAAAAAAAAGAAAAATACATATCACTGAATAAAAATATTAAAAAAAAATAAACTACACATATTAGGTATCGCCACATCTGTAAAAATCTCCTCTATAAAAATATCACGTGACCTAACTCCTCACGCAAATACCGTAAAAAAAACACCAAAAAATGGTGTAAAAAAGCCATTTTTTGTCACCTTGCATCACAAAAAGTGTAATACCAAGTGATCAAAAAGGCGTATGCCTCCCAAAATAGTACCAATAAAACCGCCATCTTATCCCGCAAAAATGAGCCCTTATATAGGACAATCGCCCAAAAAATAAAAAAATATGGCTCTCAGACTATGGAGACACTAAAACATAATATTTTTTTCTAAAATGCTATTATTGTGTTAAAGTAAAATAAATAAATAAAAAGTATACATATTATGTATCGCGCGTCCGTGAAAACCTGCTCTATAAAAATATCACATTATCTAACCCTTAGGTAAATACTGTTAAAAAATTAAATAAAAACAATGTAAAAAAAACTGTTATATGCACCCAAAAATAGTGCCAATCAAACCGTCATCTCATCCCGCAAAAAATGATACCCCACATAGTACAATCGCCCCCAAAAAAAAAAAAATAGGGCTCTCAGACTATGGAGACACTAAAACATGATTTGTTTTGTTTTAAAAATGATAATATTGTGTAAAACTTAAATAAATAAATAAAAGTATACATATTTGGTATCAGCGCGTCCGTCGCAACCTGCTCTATAAAAATAACACATCACCGAACCCCTCAGGTGAACACAAAAAAAAAATACGGTAGTCAAGAGCCATTTTGTCACCTTACATCACAAAAAGTGTAATAGCAGGCGACCAAAATGTCATATGCACCTCAAGATAGTTCCAATCAAACCGCCATCTCATCCATCAAAAAATGAGCCCCTACATAAGACAGTCGCCCAAAAAATAAAAAAAATATATGGCTTTCAGAATGTGAAGACACTAAAAAATATTTTTTTTTTCAAAAATGCTGTATTATGTAAAACTGAAACAAAACCCCCCAAAAAGTAGCCATATTTGGTATTGCCGCGTCCGTAGCACCCTGCTCTATAGAAATAGCACACAATCTAACCTGTCAGTTCAACGATGTAAATAACAAAAAATAAAAACGGTCCGAAAATAGCAATTTTTTTGTAAATTTTCCATTTTAATCAATTTTTCCAGTAACAAAGCAAGGGTTAACAGCCAAACAAAACTCAATATATATTGCCCCGATTCTCTAGTTTGCAGAAACACCCCATATGTGGTCGTAAACTGCTGTATGGCCAAACGGCAGGGCGTAGAAGGAAGGGAACGCCATATGGTTTTTGGAATGCAGATTTTGCTGGACTGGTTATTTGACACCATGTCCCATTTGAAGCCCCCTGATGCACCCCTACAGTAGAAACTCCAAAAAGTTACCCCATTTTGGAAAGTACGGGATAAGGTGGCAGTTTTGTTTGTATTATTTTAGGGTAAATATTACACTTTTTTTGAGGCAAGGTAACAAAAATAGAAATTCGAAATTTCATCTCCATTTGCCAATAACTCTTGTGGAACACCTAAAGGGTTAACAAAGTTTGTAAAATCAGTTTTGAATACCTTGAGGGGTGTAGTTTCTTAGATGGAGTCACTTTTTTGGAGATTCTACTCTAGGGGTGCATCTGGGGGCTTCAAATGGGACATGGTGTCAAAAATCCAGTCCAGCAAAATCTGCCTTCCAAAAACCATATGGCGTTCCCTTACTTCTGTGCCCTGCCGTTTGGCCATACAGCAGTTTACGCCCACATATGGGGTGTTTCTGAAAACTACAGAATCGGGGCAATAAAAATTGAGTTTTGTTTGGCTGTTAACCCTTGCTTTGTTACTGGAAAAAATTGATTCAAACGGAAAATTTTCCAAAAAATCGAAATTCTGAAACTTTATCTCCATTTGCCATTAACTCTTGTGGAAAACCTAAAGGGTTAATAGCGTTTGTAAAATCAGTTTTGAATACCTTGAGGGGTGTAGTTTCTAGAATGGGGTAATTTTTGGATGGTTTCTATTATGTAAGCCTCACAAAGTGACTTCAGACCTGAACTGGTCCCTAAAAAGTGGGTTTTTAAAAATTTCTGAAAAATTTCAAGATTTGCTTCTAAACTTCTAAGCCTTGTAACGTCCCCAAAAAATAAAATGGCATTCCCAAAATGATCGATACATGAAGTAGACATATGGGGAATGTAAATCAATAACTTTTGGGCGGTATTACTATGTATTATAGAAGTAGAGAAATTGAAACTTGGAAAATTGCTAATTTTTCCAAATTTTTAGTAAATTTGATATTTTTTTATAAATAAAAATGAAATTTTTCGACTTAATTTTACCAGTGTCATGAAGTACAATATGTGACGAAAAACAATCTCAGAATGGCCTGGATAAGAAAAAGCGTTTTAAGGTTATCACCACATAAAGTGACACTGGTCAGATTTGCAAAAAATGGCCTGGTCCTAAGGTGAAAATGAGCCCGGTCCTTAAGGGGTTAAAACTTTTTGTCAGCAATACAGACACATATTAACATGAGTCAGCCAGTTTCATAGGTGCAAATCTGTTGACGTATGCCCTTTAAGAGCCATCACTCTGGTGCTGTATGTGATATTTAATGTAGAGCGAATCGAGCTTTGGATCAGAGATCTGAAGTCAATTTGTTAAACCCTTCTGTTTTAATGCTGTCTCCATACAGAATGTATTGCCTCTGTGTACACAAAATTCGTTTCACTCAGTCGAGCAAGAGTTCATTGAATTGATTCGGTAATCACATCTACATCTTTAAAAACATTTTCAAATATTAAACCTCTGTACCACACCCGTTTCGGATTGCTATTTTAAAATGTTTTTAATGACGCAGATATGATTACCGAATTAATTCACCGAAGTCTCGCTCATCTTGGGGTGACCAACGTTGATTTTCCAGTTGACACAGGACAGGGAATCGGTTACTTCTCTATTCATTCCTATTAGGGATGAGCGAATCGACTTCGGATGAAACATCCAAAGTTGATTCGCATAATGCTTAGTTTGAATACTGTACTGAGCAAGCTGCTCCGTACAGTATTAGACTGTATTGGCTCCAATGAGCCGAAGTTGATACTTCTCGAAGTGGATTCGCTCCTCCCTCATTTCTATTAGACTGACAGTAAGGCTCCCATAGAAACACATAGAGAAACTGGCTCCTATTTGTTCACATTACACAGCAGAGGATCAGAGGGAGGTTATAACTCAACACAAATACAGTCACTGGTAAGAAAATTATCTTCAATACAGTTTACATAATGTACCTTTCTATCTGGTCTGAGAATAAACATTTTTGTGGGAGTTGTTCTTTAATCTGGCCCTGTTCACACAGTCAGTATTTTACATCAGCATTTGGTATTTGTAAGCTAAAATCGGACATGGTGCCTACCGAGAAAGTATAATGTAAATATTTGTGCTTTTCTGTATTTTGGACCCACTCCTGGGGGTCCGCAAAACACGTGCTGTTCGTGTGCAAGAGGCCTAATGTTGTGTGACATTCCTAGGCTGACATTCCACTGTTGGTTTTTAGGGTGGTAACTTGGACCAGCTATCCTCCTAGAGTGCATATCTTATCTAATGGAGACCTCGCCTTCTGCTGTAGTGTTCAGGTTTTGCCTCTCCTGATGAATAAAGATGCAAATGATATATTTATTAGTAACTGAATTTCCTCATATCATTGTGGTGTAGCTGCCTATTCCACATCTATTTTTAGAAATATCTATTTGCGTTATTTTAATTTAGAGCAAAGGGGTTTTGGTGGAAGTGACAAAGAAGAGGCAACTATTGGGAACATACAGTTCATTTCTAATATTTACCTGCTGTGTCAGTCCCTGTAAAGAGGCCTTTATATATACCGTGTGTATGTGTGTGTGTATATATATATATATATATATATATATATATATAAAAATTTTTTTGCACACCTCCCCACCCACTGTGCATTAAACATTGTAGTGGTATGCCTAGACCACTGGTCATCACATTGATATCTGTGATGAAGCTGATGCAAAATCTGCATGTACTACATGATTTGGATATAAATGTGTCTTCTGGAGGATAATGCTTTCAAAGTAGACTCCAATAGTGCCCCGTGCTGTTTATTCTGGTCTATAATTTTCTGCATTAAAGAGGTTATCCCATGACTAATGTAAAAATTGAAAATCAGACATCATATAGTACATGACAATCTCTTTCTAACAAAGCTAGAACCAGACCTGTACCTCACATGGATCCGAGATCTCCCCCATTCATTGCTCTGCTAGATTTATATCAAGCTGGCAGCTCAAGGGGAGAGAATTTTGTGCTGTATGGGCTCAATGGGCATGTCCTTTCCGCTGTAGCTCTTACCCTATCACAGTTCAAGAGACAGTTGAAGTATGAAACTGAGCACTGTGGTGTTTTTGGGGAGCTGGGTGGTAGATCCGGATCCCGCTTGAGAGGGAGTATGTACTGTGTAGTCAGTGGCCAGATGGCTGAGGTTTATTTTATGATTTCTTTGGACTACTGTTATGACAATAAAGCTGGTTGTGGCCAGTTTGCACCCGAATCTACAGTGGTGGCTAAGACTGCGATCTGGAAGAGCTAAATGAGTTGTCACACTATGTTATGCAAATTTTTTCAATTACAAAAGTTTTCAGATCCAGGTGCTGGTTTGTAAACTGTATAATAGTGGGATATTCCCTTTAGGCTACATTCACACGTCCGTGTGTGTTTTGCGGATCCGCAAAACACGGAAACCGGCAATGTGTGCCCGCATTTTGCGGACTGCACATCGCCGGCACTCTCATAGAAAATGCCTTTTCTTGTCCGCAGTGCGGACAAGAATAGGACATGTTCTATTTTTTTCGGGAACGCGATTGCGGACCCGGAAGTGCGGATCCGCAATTGCGGACCCGGCCGGGACATCGTCTGTCCCCATTGAAATGAATGGGTCCGCAATTCCGTTCCTCAAATGCGGAACAGAATTGCGGACGTGTGAATGGACCCTTAAAGAGGTCAATAAAGTCATCTACGGTATTTGCTCGCGCTCTTTCATTGGATTGTTAGTTTTTTTTTCTTTCCCTGATTAGTGTCTGTATAGACAGAATGTATGCAGTGCCATAGACTAGGGTTGTTTCGGGTATCGAACTTTCGATACTCATTCCATACTTTTAGCCCGGTATCGATACGATACCGGGATTTGACTTTTATCGATACTGGGCTGCGCTACTGCACAGCCCAGTATCAGAGAACGTGGCCATGTTCTCCTCGGCAGCACGGGGGAAGGCAGTCTCTCCTCCCCTGTGCTGCCGCTGCCACCAATAGAGGGAGACGGGAGGAGGAGGAGGCGCGGTCACTGGCCACCAATGACTAGTAACGCTTTATATACAAATACAGGCAGAAGAAACGCATTGCCGGTGTGTCGGGCAGCAGATTTTAACAGAACACCGGCACCCTGCCTGTGACCGAGCTCTGCGATCCACGGCAATTAACCCCTCATTGGTGGCCAGTGCGCCCCGTCCCCAGTATTAACCGCCTCCCGACAGCTGTATGCACCCGATGCGCCCAGGAGGCGGCTGGTTTACTCCTCCTGGACGCATCGGCGCGTCATCTCGCGAGAAGCGAGACTTCCTGTGAGCACGCGACTCACAACCTGTACTGCAGCATGCCAGCGATGATCAATCGCTGGCAGGCTGTAGATGCGAAATAATTAGCATCAAACAAGTATATCAGACGCTGTTTTGTTAACAGCGTCTGATATACCTGCTACCTGGTCCTCTGGTGGTCCCATTTGCTGCGATCGACCACCAGAGGACCAGGTAGCTATGTAAAGTTGCACCAAACACTATACTAACCCCCCGTTTCTCTAACCCCCAGCCCGTTCTCTTAGGTGCCAGGGCGCAGGGCCGGAGAATCCTATATAGAGCCTCAGGCGGCTGCAGCACTGCCCGGGCTGGCGCGTCCATGAGGGCGCTGCATGAAGAGAGGGACTGACAGGAGGGAAGCGCTCAGCGCTCCCTCCTGTCACTCCCTCATTGTCAGCGTGGCTGAGCCCTGTATGGTCCGCGGTACAGGAGCACCTGTCTCCTGTACCCGGCCGGACTGACATGAAGTGCGCACACAGTGCGCCCGGGTACAGGAAACTAAAGCTCCTGTACCCGTGGACCATACAAAGCTCGGCCACGCTACATTACAGGCAGGGGAGGGAGGGGAGAAAATGACAAGGGGGAAAGTAAATGACAAGGGGGAGAAAGTGAATGACAAGGGGGAGAGATAATGACAAGGGGGGCAGAATGACAAGGGGGAAAGTGAATGACAAGAGGGGAAAGAGCTGGGCGTTGTAGTGATGCGGGGACTGAGCGCCAGCTGGGGGTTGTAGTGCTCAGTAAAATGTCATGGTGCCCGCTGTGTTTGTGCCCTCCGGACCCCTCTGCCCTCCCCTCCGGACCCTGTAATCCTTGTAAGGGTGTCCACATGTCATGGCGGCCGCAAGTGGCGATCACTTAGACGCTGGCAGCATCTGACGTGTCATATAACCTATTGAAGAGGGGAAGCATTATGGGGGGCCCTATATACTCGCACATTATGGGCGGCACTATGGAGAACAGGGGAAGGAACACTATGGGGGCATCTACTGGGGGCCCTATGTACTGGCATGCATTATTGGGGGGCTCTATGGAGAAGTGGCGGGGGGAGGAACACTATGGGGGCATCTATTGGGAGCTTTATGACGCGGCTCAGCCTGGCTCCTAACTTTTTTAGCTGGCTCCTAGATTCCAAGGAAATTTGCCAAGCCCTGTATTAACCCCTTGTTAACCCCTTAATCACCCCATCTAGATTCCCTGATCACCCCCCTGTCATTGGTCACACCCCTTGTAAGGCTCCATTCAGACGTCCATATGTGTTTTGCGGATCCATGGATCCACGGATCCGCAGATCTGATCCACTGATCCGTGGATCCGCAGAGCCTCAAAACACGGACACCGGCAATGTGCTTTCCGCATTTTGCAGATCCGCACATTGCCAGAACTTCGATAGAAAATGCTTTTTCTTGTCCGCAATTGCAGACAAGAATAGGACATGTTCTATATTTTTGCGAACGGAAGCGGATCCGTAATTCCGGATCCGAGCGGGACAAAGTCTGTCCCCATAAAAATGAATGGGTCCGCAATTCCGTTCTGCAAACCGAATTGTGAATGGGGCATAAGGGTCCCTTATCACCGCCAGTTAGTTAGCTACTTGTTAGGTAGCTAACGCCCACGGCACCGCAGTCACTGATTTTGGCAGAGATTTTTCATCCACATTGTTCGATGCGAATAAAAAATCTGTGCCGTTCATTTTTTCAGCCCAGAGGCTGAACGGAAAAAAATCCCATTACCCGTATGCTCAATATAAGGAGAATCGCAGATACTCCTAATGCTGGCCATACGTGTAATGATTATGGAGACCTTCAAATGCCAGGGCAGTATAAATACCCCACATGTGACCCCATTTTAGAAAGAAGACACCCCAAGGTATTCCGTGAGGGGTATGGTGAGTTCATGCAAAATTTTATTTTTGGTCACAAGTTAGTGGAATATGAGACTGTATAAAAAAAATATATATCAATTTCCGCTAACTTGTGCCAATTTTTTTTTTGTGAACTCGCTATGCCCTCACGGAATACCTTGGGGTGTCTTCTTTCCACAATGGGGTCACTTGTGAAATCCTAAAGGTACTCATTGGTTTTAGGGCCCCTTTGCGATCTTGGCTGCAAAAAAGTAACATGTGGTATCGTCGTATTAGGAGAAGTAGGGCAACAGCTTTGGGGTGTATTTTATATATACCCATGCTTGTGTGAGAAATATCGCTGTAAACGACAACTTTTTAAATTTTTTATTCAAAGTTGTCAATTTACAGAGATATTTCTCTCACCCAGCATGGGTATATGTAAAAATACACCCCAAAAACATTGCCCTACTTCTCCTGAAGGTATTGCCCTACTTCCCCAAGGTATTCTGTGAGGGGCATGGCGAGTTCACAGAATTTTTATTTTTGGCACAAGTTAGTGGAAATTGATATATATTTTTTTAATTTTTGTTTTTTTTACAAAGTCTCATATTCTACTAACTTGTGACAAAAATAAAATTTTACATGAACTCACCATACCCCTCACGGAATTCCAAAATGGGGTCACATGTGGGGTATTTATACTGTCCTGGCATTTTAGGGGCCCCTAAAGCGTGAGAAGAAGTCTGGAATCCAAATGCGTAAAAATGCCCTGTGAAATCCTAAAGGTACTCATGGAATTTAGGCCCTTATAGCATCCAGGCTGCAAAAGTGGCACACATGGGTATCGCCGTACTCAGGAGAGTAGGGCAATGTGTTTTGGGGTGTATTTTACATATACCCATACTTTGTGTGAGAAATATCGCTGTAAACGACAACTTTTAAATAAATTTATACAAAGTTGACAATTTACAGAGATATTTCTCTCACTAACATGGGTATATGTAAAAATACACCCCAAAACACATTGCCCTACTTCTCCTGAGTACGACGATACCACATAAGTGACACTCTTTTGCAGCCTGGGTGCTAAAGGCCCAAATTCCAACGAGTACCTTTACACTGGGTTCAGACCTGAGCGTTTAGAAGCCTATCGCTTTATGCGCGCTCAAGATGGGCGCTTAGGCGCGTTTTTCAAGCGTTTTGGTAAATAGTGTAGGCGCGTTTGACGCGTTATGTGATTGACTGCATAGTTGGCCAATGACCAATGATATAGTTTGGCCAATCTGAGTGCTTTAGAGGTGTGACATTCCATGGTGGCTGATTCAGCATGTTGCAAACTTTCTAAAACGCGCATCCATAGGCGCGCTTTACACTGCACAAACGCCCGAACAACACGCCTATCGCGTTTCCCATTGAAGTCTATTGGCACCAAACGCTCGAAAAGCCCGAATTAACGCGAACATACTTGCTTATGCGTCCAGACGCTTATAGGCGCCATTTAACGCGCATAAAGCAGCGCAAGTGTGAACCACCCCCATTGGAATGCATGGTTCCTGTACTGTTGTGCGTTTTATGTGCGTCGAACGCGGCGTTTACGCGAAAGTGTGAACTGAGTGTTAGGTTTTACATGGCGGCTCACAATTTAGCCCCGCCCAAAATCCCAGAACAGTAAACACACCCCACAAATGACCCCATTTCGGAAAGTAGACACCCCGAGGTATTCACTGAGGGGCATAGTGAGTCCTTCTGAGATTTTTATTTTTTTGCCAGAAGTTAGCAGAAATTGAAACTTTTTTTTTTTTTCTCTTCTCAGAAAGTGTCATTTTCCGCTAACTTGTGAAAAAAATGAAATAATACATGAACTCACCATGCCCCTCCGCGAATACTTTGGGGTGTCTTCTTCTAAAATAGTGTCATTTGGGGGTATTTATACTATCCTGACATTCTAGCACCTGAAGAAACATGACAGGTGCTCAGAAAGTCAGAGCTGCTTCAAAATGCCGAAATTCACTTTTTTGCACCATAGTTTGTAAACGCTATAACTTTTACCCAAACAAATAAATATACACTTATTGGATTTTTTTTTATCAAAGACATGTAGAATAATAAATTTAGAGAAAATTTATATAGAAATGTAGTTTTTTGAAAAATTTTACAACAGAAAGTGAAAAATGTCATTTTTTTGCAAAAATGTCGTTAAATTTGTATTAATGGCAAAAAAAGTAAAAATGTCAGCAACAATGAAATACCACCAAATGAAAGCTCTATTAGTGAGAAGAAAAGGAGGTAAAATTCATTTGGGTGGTAAGTTGTATGACGGAGCAATAAACGGTGAAAGTAGTGTAGTGCAGAATTGTAAAAAGTGGCCTGGTCATTAAGGTTGTTTAAGCTAGGGGGCTGAAGTGGTTAAGCGGTGAATGCCCATAAAAGAAAAAATAAATAAAGAAAAACTGCACAATTCGCCATTTTCTTTTAGTCGCCTTGTTCCCCCAAACAATAGAGTAGGACTGTTGCATAAAATGCGGAATGCACGTGGCTTTTTGGGGCATTTTATTTTTTCCGCGTGGTATCGAATGGTATCGAGTATCGCAATACTTTTTTATGGTATCGATACCGAATCAAAATTTTGAACTGAAGACATTCTGATGCATGCTGAACGGAATGCTTTCTATTCAGAATGCATTAGGATAAAACTGAAGCGTTTTTTCCTGTATTGAGCCCTTGTGACGGAACTCTTTAATGCTAGTGTGAAAGTAGTCTTAGCCATTCCTTATGTTGTCCTGGATAATGATAAAAACAAATTCTTTAATGTAACTGCTTTGGAGTGCCATGATATTACATCTCACAGTTATCAGATTAAGCTGTCATGTTTGTAGTTTTCTCCTTTTGCAGGCTACACCTGTTAAGTCCCCTTTACACTGCCTGATAATCTGACAGATAATCACTAATGAGCATTCTGCTAACTCTTGTTGGCGATAATTGGGCCATTTTAAAGGGATTCTGTCAGCCAGTTTCAGCCTATAGAGCAGAGGACGTGCTGCTAGATCCAGGGCTGTGGAGTCGGTAGATAAATTGTCCGACTCCGACTCCTCAGATTTTGAAACTTCTGACTCCGACTCCTCTGTATTTAATATGCAAATACGAAGCTGTTCCACCAAGTTCTTCTAATCTCCTCTAGCACAGAGAGGTAGTTGAGCAGAAGCTGCTGCCTTCTCCTTAGTGTGCTGATCTTCTGCTGAAGATGGAGCAGTGGGAGGATCCAGGAAGGGGCATTTATTTTAAAACATGATTTTCCTAGTAGAATCCCATAGTCATGTTTAAAATTTAAGCTAACAATCTGAGTTTACATGTTTTATAGCCTTAGCTGAATGATAGCAGTTTTTCAAATGGTTTACAACTTCAGTCTTGAACTATTGACTATCCATTCCCTTCACTTATACAAGTGTCTCCAGTCCTTAATCATTTATCAGTGAGAGGCGAGGATAACCATGGGTTCCCTGTAACAGCAGACCACAAGACAATGGAAAGTGTAAGTATTGCCGCTCCTTAAAGGGACACTGACAGGCTGATTTTCCAGCTAAAGATATATATATACTGTTATTCATCAGAGAATTAGGAATAAAACTATACTAATGTTACCCCCAGTTAAGCTGTACTTGTGTTTAAAAACATTTTAATCTGTATGCAAATTCACTATCTTTGTGCCCAATGGGGCAGCGTCTCCCTGCGGCTTTGTGCCCAGCCGCGCCCGAGTACAGCTTCCCAGCTCTGTTCCCCTCGTTATTATTCACTGCACTGGCCTTTTTTTCAGGCTAGCCGAGCGCTGAATTCCTGCGCAGGCGCACGTGTAGAGTGCTGGCAGCAGCCTCGTCTGGCTATGCTGAGGCTGTGCCAGCTTTCTCTCTTCCTCCCTCGCTACCTAGTCCTGTCTAGTTCTGCCAGTACTCTACATGTGCGCCTGCCCCTTGGGCACAAAGGTAGAGAATTTGCATATTGATTAAAACGTTTTTAAACACAAGTAAACCTCAACTGGGGGTAACAGTCGTCTAGTTGTATTCCTAATCCTTTGATGAATACCAGCAGATATATCAGCCTGTCAGTGTCCCTTTAACTGCATAGTAAAGCATATGAAAAGCATGCTTCTTCACGGTCACTTAACGTCTTTGTTTAGCGGTAACGTGACGCACTGCATGCATTGGCCTTTATTCTTACAGTAGAGAAGTAATTAATTATAACTTTATCTGAATTGGGACATTTAAACTTGCTTTTTTTTATTACAATTTTTTTTTATTCCAATTTAAATCTAGTAGGAGTCGGAGTCGGTCCATTTTTTGCCGACTCCGACTCCAGGTACCCAAAATTGCCTCCGACTCCTCGACTCCGACTCCACAGCCCTGGCTAGATCACCACTAGTTCATCCACAATATACATTTCCCATACCTCTGAGTGCTTTTATTCAATCAAAAAAACGATTTTATATATATGCAATTAAGGCTGGTAAGGAGCCCAAGGGGCTGTTACCAACATTTCAGGAGTGCAGCCACGCCCACTGCGAAGCACTGCCCGCAATCTTCGAATCTCCTTCTTACTCCCCTGATGTCACATAGTTGAGGCGCTGTAATCTCGCTCATGGCAGCTAGCGCATGCACAGTTCATTCTCTGAGGCTGATGCCAGCGCAGGGAAGGAACACTATGCCGACACTCACATGCGGCATACTCGCACATGTGCGAGATTACAGTGCTTTACCTCTGTGACGGGGGAGCAAGGAGGAGATTCAGAGGATGTGGGTGGTGTTGGGCTCCTTCACAGTGGGCATGGCTGGGCTCCTGAAACATTGGTAACAGCCCTTGGGCTCTATATATATATATATATATAAACTATACTAAGTTTTTTGATTGAATAAAAGCACTCAGAGGTATGGGAAATGTATATTGTGGATGTGCTAGTTTCAATCTAGCAGCGCATGTCCTCAGCTCTATAGGCTAAACCCATCTGACAGAATCCCTTTAAGGTGCAGCAGATTACCTGTTGAACAAGTGAAATGCTTGTTCATTGTTCAGCAGTCACCTAAATTATCGTTTGTGGGTAGCAGACTGTAGTGTCTAAACAGCATTTGCTGCCCACAAACAATGATTCTGTGTGGGGATGAACGATGAAATTAGTGATTGCTCTTCCCCATACTTGGAGGAAATCACTGCATGTAAATACAGCAGTCACCTCCACTGATGAGCTGGTGATTGTTGGGAAAGAACGCTTCCTTCCAGACAATCTTCTGCTTGCATTGAACAGCGTAAAGGGTTCTCTCATCTTGCCATTACTAAGACAAGATGACACACAGTCCCGACCACCTGCCAGCCAGATAACAGCAGAGTGATGAGCTGCTTGCTGTTTCAGCAGCATCTATTGCAGTGTAGGAGAGCTACGGAAACAGTGTAGCTTGGCAGACTAGGCTGTTTCTGAGGTCGGGTAACAGCAAAGCCTGCTGTGCTATGCTTTTTCCTTAGCCCTTATGCACCACAATGCGAGCAATTGAGACAGTGCGCATCAGCGCTTCCAGCTGTTTCTCAGCCGGCTGCTGGATGGGACTGTGTCTCATCTTGCCTTAGTAACGGCGAGATGAGACAACCCCTTTAACCCCTTAAGGACACGGCCCTATTTCACCTTAAGGACCAGGCCATTTTTTCAAAATCTGACCATTGTCACTTTATGTGGTGATAACTTTAAAACGCTTTTTCTTATCCAGTCCATTCTGAGATTGTTTTTTTCGTCACATATTGTACTTCATGACAGTGGTAAAATGAAGTCGAAAAATTTCATTTTTATTTATAAAAAAATACCAAATTTACCAAAAATTTTGAAAAATTTTGCAATTTTCCAAGTTTCAATTACTCTACTTCTATAATACATAGTAATACTGCCAAAAAAGTTATTGATTTACATTCCCCATATGTCTACTTCATGTATCGATCATTTTGGGAATGCCATTTTATTTTTTGGGGACGTTACAAGGCTTAGAAGTTTAGAAGCAAATCTTGAAATTTTTCAGAAATTTTCAAAAACCCACTTTTTAGGGACCAGTTCAGGTCTGAAGTCACTTTGTGAGGCTTACATAATAAAATCACCAAAAAATTACCCCATTCTAGAAACTACACCCCTCAAGGTATTCAAAACTGATTTTACAAACGTCTTTAACCCTTTGGGTTTTCCACAAGAGTTAATGGCAAATGGAGATAAAATTTCCAAATTTCGATTTTTTTGAAATTTTTTTCGTTTGAATCCATTTTTTCCAGTAACAAAGCAAGGGTTAACAGCCAAACAAAACTCAATTTTTATTGCCCCGATTCTGTAGTTTTCAGAAACACCCTATATGTGGTCGTAAACTGCTGTATGGCCAAACGGCAGGGCACAGAAGGAAAGGAGCGCCATATGGTTTTTGGAAGGCAGATTTTGCTGGACTGGATTTTTGACACCATGTCCCATTTGAAGCCCCCGATGCACCCCTAGAGTAGAAACTCCATAAAAGTGACTCCATCTAAGAAACTACGCCCCTCAAGGTATTCAAAACCAGTTTTACAAACTTTGTTAACCCTTTAGGTGTTCCACAAGAGTTATTGGCAAATGGAGATGAAATTTCGAATTTCTATTTTTTGTTACCTTGTCTCAAAAAAAGTGTAATGTAGAGCAACCAAAAATCATGTTTACCCTAGAATAGTACCAACAAAACTGACACCTTATCCCGTAGTTTCCAAAATGGGGTCACTTTTTTGGAGTTTCTACTGTAGGGGTGCATCAGGGGGCTTCAAATGGGACATAGTGTCAAAAACCAGTCCAGCAAAATCTGCCTTCCAAAAACC
>CM065589.1:334192201-334236857 GCA_033119425.1 Bufotes viridis | reverse complement strand
TGTCATCTTTCCAAAATGGGGTCACCCATGGGGTATTTATACACAATGTACAAGGCCCTAACGTGTCAAATGCGTAAAAATGCCCTGTAATCTAAAGAGTACTCATTGGAATTCGGGCATTTGCGCATCTTGGCTGCAAAAAAGTGTCACATATGTGGTATGCTCGTACTCAGGAAGAAGTGAGGGCAACGTGTTTTGGGGTGTATTTTTATATATACCCATGCTTTGTCGATGAGAATATCTACTGTAAATGACAACTTTTAAAAAAATTATACAAAGTTGTCAATTTACAGAGATATTTCTCTTACTCCAGCATGGGTATATGTAAAAATACACCCCAAAGCACATTGCCCTACTTCTCCTGAGTACGGCGATACCACATGAGTGACACTTTTTTGCAGCCAAGATGCGCAAAGGCCCTAAAACCAATGAGTACCTTTTAGGAGGGCATTTTTACGCATTTTCTTCTCACGCTTTAGGGCCCCTAAAATGCCAGGGCAGTAGAAATACCCCACATGTGACCCCATTTTGGAAAAGAAGACATCCCAAGGTATTCCGTGAGGGGCATGGCGAGTTCACAGAAGATTTTTTTGGCACAAGTTAGCGGAAATTGATTTTGTATTGTTTTTCTCACAAAGTCTCCCTTTCCGCTAACTTTTCACAAAAAGTTCAATTTTCATGGACTCACCACACCCTCAGCGAATACCTTGGGGTGTCTTCTTTCAAAATGGGGTCATTTGTGGGTGTTCATACTGTTCTGGCATTTTGGACGGGGCTAAATTGTGAGCAGCCATGTAAAAGCTAAAGGTACTCGTTGGAATTTGGGCCCCTTTGCACCCAGGCTGCAAAAGTGTCACTCATGTGGTATCGCCGTACTCAGGGAAGTAGGGCAATGTGTTTGGGGTGTATTTTACATATACCCATGTTAGGTGAGAGAAATATCTCTGTAAATTGACAACTTTGTATAAAAAAGTTTAAAAAGTTGTCGTTTACAGTGATATTTCTCTCACTCCAGCATGGGTATATATAAAATACACCCCAAAACACATTGCCCTACTTCTCCTGAGTACGGCGATACCACATGAGTGACACTTTTTGCAGCCAAGATGCGCAAAGGGGCCCTAAAACCAATGAGTACCTTTAGGATTTCACAGGGCATTTTTACGCATTTGGATTCTCACGCTTTAGGACCCCTAAAATGCCAGGACAGTATAAATACCCCACAAGTGACCCCATTGTGGAAAGAAGACACCCCAAGGTATTCCGTGAGGGGCATGGCGAGTTCACAGAAAAAAAATTTTTGACACAAGTTAGCGGAAATTGATATATATATATATTTTTTTTACTAAGTCTCATATTCCACTAACTTGTGACAAAAATAAAATTTAGCATGAACTCCCCATACCCCTCACGGAATACCTTGGGGTGTCTTCTTTCTAAAATGGGGTCACATGTGGGGTATTTATACTGTCCTGGCATTTTAGGGTCTCCGCAATCATTACACGTATGGCCAGCATTAGGAGTTTCTGCGATTCTCCTTATATTGAGCATACAGGTAATGAGATTTTTTTCCGTTCAGCCTCTGCGCTGAAAAAAAAAAAATGAACGCAGCAAAGATTTTTTCATTCGCATCGATCAATGTGGATGAAAAAATCTCTACCAAAATCAGTGACTGCGGGGCGGTGGGCGCTAACTACCTAACAAGTAGCTAACTAACTGGCGGTGATAAGGGACCCTTATGCCCCATGTACACGTCCAAATTCTGTTTGCGGAACGGATCTGCGGACCCATTCATTTCTATGGGGACAGACTTTGTCCCGCCTCGGATCCGGAATTACGTATCCGCGCTCCGGGTCTGCACTTCCGTCTCGCAAAAATATAGAACATGTCCTATTCTTGTCCGCACTGTGACAAGAAAAAGCATTTTCTATATAGTTCTGTGCGGATCTGCAAAATGCGGAGCAACATTGCCGGTGTCTGTATTTTGCGGATCTGTAGGATCCGCAAAACACATACGGACGCCTGAATGAGCCTGTAGGGGGTGATTAGTGACGGGGGTGACCAGGGGGTGACATGGGTGATCAGGGGTTAATCAGTGATGGGGGTGGGGGGTGTGTAGTGATTGGTGCACTTTTCCTATGTTTCCTCTGGTGGTCCCAAACAAAGGGACCACCAGACGAGCAGATAGCAGGCATATCAGACGCTGTTTACAAAACAGCGTCTGATATGCGATTTAAATGCGTTTTTCCGCATGTACAGGCCTGCCAGCGCATGATCAGCGCTGGCAGACTGTAGTTTCAGTTGTCCTGGCTCCGATCACATGAACGCGCGCGTTCATGTGAAATCTCAGGTCTCACGAGATGACGCCGATAGGCGGCAATGAGACCTGAGAGAGACAAACCACAAAAGTTTTGGGATAGTGTTCTGTGGACTGATGAAACAAAATTAGAACTGTTTGGGCCCATGGATCAACGCTATGTTTGGAGGAGGAAGAACAAGGCCTATGAAGAAAAGAACACCTTGCCTACTGTGAAGCATGGCGGGGGGTCAATCATGCTTTGGGGCTGTTTTGCTTCTACAGGTACAGGGAAGCTTCAGCGTGTGCAAGGTATTATGAATTCTCTTTAGTACCAGGAGATATTGGATGAAAATGTGATGCAGTCTCTCAGAAACCTGAGGCTTGGGAGACGTTGGACCTTTCAACAGGACAATGATCCCAAGCATACCTCCAAGTCCACTAGAGCATGGTTGCAGATTAAAGACTGAAACATTTTGAAGTGGCCATCGCAGTCACCAGACTTAAATCCAATTGAGAACCTCTGGTGGGACTTAAAGAAAGCAGTTGCAGCGTGCAAGCCTAAGAATGTGACTGAACTGGAGGCTTTTGCCCATGAAGAATGGGCGAAGATACCCGTAGATAGCTGCAAGACACTTGTGTCAAGCTATGCTTCACATTTAAAAGCTGTTATAACTGGAAAAGGATGTTGTACTAAGTACTAAGATTGAATGTCACTTGGGGGTTAAATAAAACTGATAATGATGTGAGCACACAAAAGACATTTGTGGTTATTTCATTATAAATGTTATGTTATATTTGTCTGACTTACAAGTGCCTCTTTGATTTAATTGTAAATAAGATGACTGGATTTTGATCATTTCAATGTCAAACTGGCCAAAACACTCAATTTTAGTGGGGGTTGAATAATTTTGAACACAACTGTATATTATTTTCTGGGGTGAAATTCAGTTGCAAAAATAGAAATACCGCAAATCTGGTGTTCCAGCTGTGACTGGACAAATTTCATAGTGTCTGTCAAAGGATATATTATTTTCTGGGGTTAAATTCAATTGCCAAAATAGCAATACCCAAAATCTGGTGTTCCAGCTGTTGCAGGCCAAGTATACCGTATTTTTCGCCCTATAATACGCACCGCCCATAAGACGCACCTAGGTTTTTGAGGAGGAAAATGAGAAAAAAATATTTTGAACAAAAGGTGTGCCCTTTGGTGGGTTTTGAACTAATGGTGTTATGGGGGATCTGTGGAAGGCACAGTTATGGGGGATCTGTGGATGGCACAGTTATGGGGGATCTGTGGATGGCACAGTTATGGGGGATCTGTGGATGGCACAGTTATGGGGGATCTGTGGATGGCACAGTTATGGGGGATCTGTGGATGGCACAGTTATGGGGATCTGTGGATGGCACAGTTATGGGGGATCTGTGGATGGCACAGTTATGGGGGATATGTGGATGGCACAGTTATGGGGGATATGTGGATGGCACGGTTATGGGGGTTGGTGGATGGCACTGTAGTGGGGGCATCTGTGGATGACACTGTTCTGGAGATCTGTGGATAACACTGCTATGGGAGGGATCTATGGATGACACATGAATAGCATTTTATGCTATGTGTCATCCATAGACCTCCATAACAGTGTCATCCACAGATCTCCAGAACAGTGTCATTCACTAAATTACCCCCCAATAGCGCGGTCGGCGGCTATAATCAGAGGGCAGGGAGGAGGGAGAAGAAGCCGGCATCTTGCTATGCATTAAACGGTGCAGTCACTCTATTCTGCTACACCAGGCCCGCTAACTGCCGGAATACTAACTGTGGGCACATGTATTGGTGTAATAAATCTTCTATATCCACTTTACTTACTACTCTACTAATGTCCCAGGCAAGAGGCAAGAAGCCACCATAAAGTGGGCGGAGCTGGCGCGTGACATAGAGAGTTACGCTGCCAGTGCCCGCCCTGAGTTCCCTGGCATGGCACTTCTTCAAACAATGTGCTGACAACAAGACCCGAGTGGTTTGCACGCTGTGCCATCAGAGCCTGAAGCGAGGCATTAACGTTCTGAACCTTAGCACAACCTGCATGACCAGGCATCTACATGCAAAGCATGAATTGCAGTGGAGTAAACACCTTAAAAACAAGGAACTCACTCAGGCTCCCCCTGCTCCATCTTCTGCTGCTGCCTCGGCCTCTTCCTCCGCCGCTGCACCTGCCGCCCACAAAACAGAGGATGTACCACTAACACCACCTCCGTCACCAAGCATCTCCACCATGTCACACAGCAGCATTCAGCTCTCCATCTCACAAACATTGGAAAGAAAGCGTAAATTCCCACCTACCCACCCTCGAGCCCTGGGCCTGAATGCCAGCATTTCTAATCTACCGGCCTTTGAAATGCTGTAATTCAGGCTGGTGGACACAGACAGCTTCAAACAGCTGATGGCGATGGCTGTCCCAGAGTATGTTGTTCCCAGCCGCCACTACTTCTCCAAGAGAGCCGTGCCTTCCCTGCACAACCAAGTATCCGATCACTTGCCTGGCGCATGTGCTGAATTTGGTGGTGCAGAAGTTCATTCACAACTACCCCGACATGTCAGAGCTGCTGCATAAAGTGCGGGCCGTCTGTGCGGCGCTTCCGGCGTTCACATCCTGCCGCTGCTCGCCTGTCTGTGCCACAGCGTAACCTCGCCTTCCCGCTCACCGCCTCATATGCGACGTGCCCACCAGGTGAACCTCCACCTTGCACATGCTGGAGAGACTGTGCGAGCAGCAGCAGGCCATAGTGGAGTTTCAGCTGCAGCACACACGGGTCAGTCGCACTGCAGAAGAGCACCACTTCACCACTCAATGACTGGGCCTCAATGTGAGACCTGTGTGCCCTGTTTCGAGTACTCCTTCAACATGGCCAGTGGCGATGACGCTCGTTATAAGCGTTACAATACCACTTCTATGTCTAATTTTGGGTGGTTTCTATTATGTAAGCCTCCCAAAGTGACTTCAGACCTGAACTGGTCCCTAAAAGTGGGTTTTTGAAAATTTCTGAAAAATTTAAAGATTTGCTTTTAAACTTCTAAGCCTTGTAACATCCCCAAAAAAATGAAAATGGCATTCCCAAAATGATCGATACACTGAGTAGACATATGGGGAATGTAAATCAATAACTTTTTTGGCGGTATTAATATGTATTACAGAAGTAAAGAAATTGAAACTTGGAAAATTGCTAATTTTTCCCAATTTTTGGTAAATTTGATATTTTTCAATAAATAAAATATATATTTTTTGACTCCATTTTACCACTGTCATGAAGTACAATATATGACGAAAAAACAGTCTCAGAATGGCCTGGATAAAAAAGCGTTTTAAAGTTATCACCACATAAAGTGACACTGGTCAGATTTGCAAAAAGTGGTCGGGTCCTTAGGGTGAAATAGGGCTGAGTCCTTAAGGGGTTAAATAATGTTTTTTAACAAACAAAATTAAACAAATATAGTTAGAAACATCAATACGGTAACCTCCAATGAACATAACCATGGAACCTAATTGTATCAAGAATATTATAAAATACATTTTTAAGAACAATTAAATCATTTGGTCCTGCCGGGTCACTCTTACTGCATCGGAGCAGAAATATTCGGCAAAGGTGTCTCTCATCCGGAAACAGCCACATTGGTCCGCATGCCAAAGTTTGCCAAACTTGCCAACTCGCTGTCTTCAGGAATGTCCTGGAAACTTAGCAGTTCTTTGATGATGAGGTAGTTGTGTAACACAACACATGCCTTGACTACCTCGTTAACAGTTTCTATTTTCAATTGAATTGGTTTGGTGAATGTACGCCATTTTGCAACCAAAATGCCAAATGTGCATTCCACCATTCTACGAGCCCTAGTCAGGCGGTAGTTAAATATTATTTTGTTCTGATTTGATCCTTGGCTGGAATAAGGTTTTTTTAGATTGCCACACATCTGAAAAGCCTCATCACCAACCAACACAAAGGGCATGGGGGGAGCGTCAGTACCTGGTAGTGGTTGAGGCGGTGGAAATCAAATTGTCTGTTGTACACCCTTGGCCCCATATCAGAATTTTTACCCCTTAAGGACCGGGCTCATTTTCACCTTAGGACCAGGCCATTTTTTGCAAATCTGACCAGTGTCACTTTATGTGGTGATAACTTTAAAACGCTTTTTCTTATCCAGGCAATTCTGAGACTGTTTTTTCGTCACATATTGTACTTCATGACACTGGTAAAATTAAGTCGAAAAATTTCATTTTTATTTATAAAAAAATATCAAATTTACCAAAAATTTGGAAAAATTAGCAATTTTCCAAGTTTCAATTTCTCTACTTCTATAATACATAGTAATACCGCCCAAAAAGTTATTGATCTACATTCCCCATATGTCTACTTCATGTATCGATCATTTTGGGAATGCCATTTTATTTTTGGGGTATTTTTGGGGACGTTACAAGGCTTAGAAGTTTAGAAGCAAATCTTGAAATTTTTCAGAAATTTTCAAAACCCACTTTTTAGGGACCAGTTCAGGTCTGAAGTCACTTTGTGAGGCTTACATAATAGAAACCACCCAAAAATGACCCCATTCTAGAAACTACACCCCTCAAGGTATTCAAAACTGATTTTACAAACGTCATTAACCCTCTAGGTTTTCCACAAGAGTTAATGGCATATGGAGATAAAATTTCAGAATTTCGATTTTTTGGAAAATTTTCCGTTTGAATCCATTTTTTCCAGTAACAAAGCAAGGGTTAACAGCCAAACAAAACTCAATTTTTATTGCCCCGATTCTGTAGTTTTCAGAAACACCCCATATGTGGGCGTAAACTGCTGTATGGCCAAACGGCAGGGCACAGAAGTAAGGAACGCCATATGGTTTTTGGAAGGCGGATTTTGCTGGACTGGTTTTTTGACACCATGTCCCATTTGAAGCCCCCCGATGCACCCCTAGAGTAGAATCTCCAAAAAAGTGACTCCATCTAAAAAACTACACCCCTCAAGGTATTCAAAACTGATTTTACAAACTTTGTTAACCCTTTAGGTGTTCCACAAGAGTTATTGGCAAATGGAGATAAAATTTTTGGAAGTTCTATTTTTTGTTACCTTGCCTCAAAAAAAGTGTAATATAGAGCAACCAAAAATCATATTTACCCTAAAATAATACAAACAAAACTGCCACCTTATCCAAAATGGGGTAACTTTTTTGGAGTTTCCACTGTAGGGGTGCATCAGGGGGGCTTCAAATGGGACATGGTGTCAAATAACCAATCCAGCAAAATCTGCCTTCCAAAAACCATATGGCGTTCCCTTCTTTCTACGCCCTGCCGTTTGGCCATACAGCAGTTTACGACCACATATGGGGTGTTTCTGCAAACTAGAGAATCGGGGCAATATATATTGAGTTTTATTTGGCTGTTAACCCTTGCTTTGTTACTTGAAAAATTGATTAAAATGGAAAATTTGCAAAAAAATAGCTATTTTTGGACCGTTTTTATTTTTTGTTATTTACATCGTTGAACTGACAGGTTAGATTGTGTGCTATTTCTATAGAGCAGGTTGCTACGGACGCGGCAATACCAAATATGGCTACTTTTTGGGGGGTTTTGTTTCAGTTTTACATAATACAGCATTTCTGAAAGCCATATATTTTTTTTATTTTTTGGGCGACTGTCTTATGTAGGGGCTCATTTTTTGCGGGATGAGATGGCGGTTTGATTGGAACTATCTTGGGGTGCATATGACATTTTGGTTGCCTGCTATTACACTTTTTATGATGTAAGGTGACAAAAATGGCTCTTGACACCGTATTTTTTTTTTTTTGTGTTCACCTGAGGGGTTCGGTGATGTGTTATTTTTATAGAGCAGGTTGCGACGGACGTGCCGATACCAAATATGTATACTTTTTATTTATTTATTTAAGTTTTACACAATATTATCATTTTTTAAAACAAAACAAATCATGTTTTAGTGTCTCCATAGTCTGAGAGCCCTATTTTTTTTTTTTTTTGGGGGTGATTGTCCTATGTGGGGTATCATTTTTTTCGGGATGAGATGACGGTTTGATTGGCACTATTTTTGGGCGCATATAACTTTTTGATCGCTTGCTATTACAGTTTTTGAGATGTGAGGTGACAAAAATGTTTTTTTTTTTACATTGTTTTTATTTTATTTTTTTAACAGTATTTACCTGAGGGGTTAGATAATGTGATATTTTTATAGAGCGGCGATACATAATATGTATACTTTTTATTTATTTATTTTACTTTAACACAATAATAGCATTTTAGAAAAAAAAAATTATTTTAGTGTCTCCATAGTCTGAGAGCCATATTTTTTTATCTTTTTGGGCGATTGTCCTATATAAGGACTCATTTTTTGCAGGATGAGATGGCGGTTTTATTGGTACTATTTTGGGAGGCATACGCCTTTTTGATCACTTGGTATTACACTTTTTGTAATGCAAGGTGACAAAAAATGGCTTTTTTACACCATTTTTTTGTGTTTTTTTTTACAGTATTTGCGTGAGGGGTTAGGTCACGTGATATTTTTATAGAGAAGATTTTTACGGACGCGGCTATACCTAACATGTGTAGTTTATTTATTTTTTTTATTTTTTTATTCAGTGATATGTATTTTTCTTATTTTTTCACTTTTTTGACATTTTTCTGACCCAGACCCACTTGGTTCTTGTAGATCCAGTGGATCTGGTGTCTATATAATACAGAACAGTACACTATATAGTGTACTGCACTGTATTTTTTTACTTTTCACAGTCTGGTCAGACTTCTGTCTTTAGCAGAAGTCTGACCAGAGTTGCTATCACATGGCAAGCAGGACGCTCTGAAAGCGTCCTGCTGCCATAGTAGCTCATCACCCGCTGCCATTACAGAGCAGCGGGTGATGAGAAGAAGAGGTGAGCTCCTCCCTCTACTATCCTATCCCGTCGGGGGCTGCAAGGTACGGCAGCCCCCGATGGGAGAGGGAGGGAGCTCCTCCATGTTAACACTTCTTTACCGCGGTCCGTACGGACCGCGGTATAGAAGGGGTTAAACTGCTGACATCTGCTATACCCACTAGACACCAGGGAAATCGATTGAAAGGAGGCGGGCGGGGGATCGCAACTGCGGTCGCCCACCCGCAACCCGGGGGTTAAAATTTAACCTTTGGGGCATATTTTAGTCTCTGATCCCCGCGGTCACGATCAGAGACTACAGATAGCGCAGCAAACCGCAGGTCTGAATTGACCTGCGGTTTGCTGCGATCAATGACATGGGGGTCACAGGACCCCCTGGGCATTAGTGCCAAGATGCCTGCTGATTGATTTCAGCAGGCATCTTGTTCCGATCACCGCCATGTGCGCAGCGGTGATCGGATATTCACAGGGCGTACATGTACACCCTTGGTCCTTAAGTACCAGGACGCAAGGGCGTACATGTACGCCCTTCGTCCTTAAGGGGTTAAAGACCATGGAATCATTGCTCCTGCCTTAAGCACGAACATTAATTGCCACAAACTGGTACTGGGCATCAGCTATTGCCATTAAAATTATTGAAAAATATTTTTTATAATTAAAAAACTCCGAACTCCAGGGCTTTATAATGCGGATGTGTTTCCCGTCTACTGCCCCCAGACAGTTAGGAAACTGTCACACCTCAATAAATTTTAGAGAAATTTCAATCCACTGTTTCCAATTAGGAAGTGGTATAAATTCCTCATGAAGCTGCTCCCACAAAGCATGGCATGTGTCCTTAATAATCCAGGAAACTGTGGATATTCCAAGCCTAAACTGATAATGTAGGGACGTCAAACTTTCACCAGTTGCAAGAAATCTATAAGAAAACAGAAAAAACAATTGTTAATAAAGACGATCAAATCAGAAAAAAAATAAATCGTTAGCTAAATTTATATAAATCAGGCATCCTCAAACTGCGGCCCTCCAGATGTTGTAAAACTAAAACTCCCAGAATGCCGTGCTATAGGCTGATACCTATAGGCTATTCGGGCATGCTGGGAGTTGTAGTTTTGCAACAGCTGGAGGACCACAGTTTGAGGATGCCTGCTATAAATACTGGATATATTTGGCGGACTTTGTCAACGTACTTAATAGACATTAAACACAAATTCAAAAATGCTTTCTGTAGCGGACTGGACCCTGTACCAGAGTCTGCCCCAGTTTCCTGGAAGGGACTGCTTGCTCGCCTCCTGCCCTGCGACTATGGCCCCATGTATGCTTGTCCTGTTTGAGCGGTGATGCCCCAGATAGCTCTGCTATGGAGCCCATTCGTATAATGAAAGACTATGGGAAAGACTTTAGCTCCATGGCAATTGAACTGGACATGTGTGGTCTGAGCGCCATTCCATAATGTGCGCTCAGACCTAAGCTATCTGGGGATATGCTGCATGTATATGTTTTATGTAACATTGTGTAATTTTATGTCCTTTTGCAACCATGTGCTCAATGGAGTCTGCCTCTATCCCTGGATATATTGAGCGCTCAGATCCAAGCCATCTGGGGATATGTTACATGTCTGTGTACTGTAAAGGGTGGGACATTGTGTATTGAATAGTGATGTCTGTCCTATTGTCCCCACATGTGTATTGGCGATTTCCCTTGTCCTGAGAGATAATTGAATGACTCCTCAATTGTCTCCAGGACAGAAGACATTAGTGATTCGCCTGCCTGTGATGATTACATTACCCATGTAGAGGATTGTATCACAGGCAGAGGGGAGGGATATGCTGGGTGTGGTTGTCTGTATTGTCCCATTGTGTGTGATTGGCTGCTGTATCCCGTGTCGTAGTCTTCCTTCTGGTCCCCTAGGGAGTGTCCACCAGGTGGGAGACCTGGATAAATACCGGGCAGGTAGCCCTCAATAAAGAGAGAGTTCCTGTTTAACCCTCAAAGTGAAGTGTCGTCTCATTATTGGGGAGGAGTTATTGGATGCTGTTCCAGTCTGACTGCTAGGAGTGCAAACCTATTCGTATGGTTCCTATTCAACTGTCTACAGCATTCAGAGGCTTGAGAGGATTCATATGCTTCTCAGGTTCGGTGGTTGTGGTGTCGGCTAGAGCGCTTGGAATCCTCAGGAAGCGCTAGGAGCATCTTTCAACGGAGGTACCCTGTCGGGGTGCCAGGCGATCTGTTACATTTGGTGGCAAACAGCGGGATCATTTCCACAGCCCAGAAGGACATCTACAGGGCAACACCATTCCTTGGATTACAAAGTGAGGGCAACGCCAGTACCCGTACAGCGCCCCTATCTACAAAAGAAAGAACTTCAGGAGAACAAGCATGGCACCCAGCTACACGCAGGAGGAATTTGACAGAGAGCTGAGATCACGGCTGATTTTCTTCGGACCCAACCCCTGAGAAATCTGTGCAGTTCGTGAGGAGGATAACAGCAGAGTACCTGCAGTTCATGGCAGATGGTATCGTCCGCCCTCCCCAGCGGCTGAGTGCGTTCCGGAGAGCTGAAGGTGCCGTCCTTCCTCCCCAGCGGCAGTGTGTATCCCAGGGAGCTGAAGGTGCCGTCCTTCCTCCCCAGCGGCAGTGTGTACCCCAGGAAGCTGAAGGTGTCATCCTTCCTCCCCAGCGGCCGTGTGTACCCCCGGGAGCTGAAGGTGCCGTCCTTCCTCCCCAGCGGCAGTGTGTACCCCAGGGAGCTGAAGGTGTCATCCTTCCTCCCCAGCGGCCGTGTGTACCCCCGGGAGCTGAAGGTGCCGCCCTTCCTCCACAACGGCAGTGTGTACCCCAGGGAGCTGAAGGTGCCGTCCTTCCTCCACAACGGCAGTGTGTACCCCAGGGAGCTGAAGGTGCTGTCCTTCCTCCCCCGCGGCAGTGTGTACCCCAGGGAGCTGAAGGTGTCGCCCTTCCTCCCCAGCGGCAGGGGGTGTATCCCAGGGAGCTGAAGGTGCCGTCCTCCCTCCCCAGCGGCTGTGTGTACCCCAGGGAGCTGAAGGTGCCGTCCTTCCTCCCCAGCGGCTGTGTGTACCCCAGGGAGCTGAAGGTGCCGCCCTTCCTCCCCAGCGGCAGTGTCTACCCCGGGAGCTGAAGGTGTCATCCTTCCTCCCCAGCGGCAGTGTCTACCCCCGGGAGCTGAAGGTGTTTCCCTTCCTCCCCAGCGACAGTGTGTACCCCAGGGAGCTAAAGGTGTCATCCTTCCTCCCCAGCTGCAGTGTGTACCCCAGCAGCAGGACAAGATATTGAAAGGGGAGACAGTTGGTCCCCCCTCCACCAGCAGAGAGAGGGGTCAGGGAGAGGAGCCTGCTACCCGCTCTCCCCAGCGGCAGTCTACAGTTCAGAGAGAGGGGCTTGTTACACCCTCTCTCCAGCGGCAGCCTAACCCACCAAGGGAGATGTTACGCCCCCAACGGTGCAGATGGGACCGTGGTCTCTGCACTTGCAGCACAAGGGGCAAGGATGGTCGGTCCTGTCCGCCAGCCACAGAGCGGTTTATCCAGAGGGAGACAGTCGGTCTCCTCCCCCACAACCAGGCTCCCACCAGGCTACTTCCGTGGTAGCGCTGGCCCCAGGGCAGAGTATCGCCGGTCTCTGCCCACTCAGCAACACACCTAGGCAGTCTACCAGTCCCCCGCACAGCCGTGGTGAGGCACCTGGACATGGACAAGTTGCTACTTTATCCAGGTGTAGTAACCATTTATTGTGGGTGGGCTGTACTGCTGTTTGTGCTTCGTGGGTGGGTTGCTGGACTAACCAGGGCACTGACCGGCAGGAGGTCAGATACCCTGTTAGTCTCTTTGGTAAAGGGAGAAATGTAGCGGACTGGACCCTGTACCAGAGTCTGCCCCAGTTTCCTGGAAGGGACTGCTTGCTCGCCTCCTGCCCTGCGACTATGGCCCCATGTATGCTTGTCCTGTTTGAGCGGTGATGCCCCAGATAGCTCTGCTATGGAGCCCATTCGTATAATGAAAGACTATGGGAAAGACTTTAGCTCCATGGCAATTGAACTGGACATGGTGGTCTGAGCGCCATTCCATAATGTGCGCTCAGACCTAAGCTATCTGGGGATATGCTGCATGTATATGTTTTATGTAACATTGTGTAATTTTATGTCCTTTTGCAACCATGTGCTCAATGGAGTCTGCCTCTATCCCTGGATATATTGAGCGCTCAGATCCAAGCCATCTGGGGATATGTTACATGTCTGTGTACTGTAAAGGGTGGGACATTGTGTATTGAATAGTGATGTCTGTCCTATTGTCCCCACATGTGTATTGAGCGATTTCCTTTGTCCTGAGAGATAATTGAATGACTCCTCAATTGTCTCCAGGACAGAAGACATTGTGATTCGCCTGCCTGTGATGATTACATTACCCATGTAGAGGGATTGTATCACAGGCAGAGGGGAGGGATATGCTGGGTGTGGTTGTCTGTATTGTCCCATTGTGTGTGATTGGCTGCTGTATCCCGTGTCGTAGTCTTCCTTCTGGTCCCCTAGGGAGTGTCCACCAGGTGGGAGACCTGGATAAATACCGGCAGGTAGCCCTCAATAAAAGAGAGAGTTCCTGTTTAACCCTCAAAGTGAAGTGTCGTCTCATTATTGGGAGGAGTTATTGGATGCTGTTCCAGTCTGACTGCTAGGAGTGCAAACCTATTCGTATGGTTCCTATTCAACTGTCTACAGCATTCAGAGGCTTGAGAGGATTCATATGCTTCTCAGGTTCGGTGGTTGTGGTGTCGGCTAGAGCGCTTGGAATCCTCAGGAAGCGCTAGGAGCATCTTTCAACGGAGGTACCCTGTCGGGGTGCCAGGCGATCTGTTACATTTGGTGGCAAACAGCGGGATCATTTCCACAGCCCAGAAGGACATCTACAGGGCAACACCATTCCTTGGATTACAAAGTGAGGGCAACGCCAGTACCCGTACAGCGCCCTATCTACAAAAGAAAGAACTTCAGGAGAACAAGCATGGCACCCAGCTACACGCAGGAGGAATTTGACAGAGAGCTGAGATCACGGCTGATTTTCTTCGGACCCAACCCCTGAGAAATCTGTGCAGTTCGTGAGGAGGATAACAGCAGAGTACCTGCAGTTCATGGCAGATGGTATCGTCCGCCCTCCCCAGCGGCTGAGTGCTCCGGAGAGCTGAAGGTGCCGCCCTTCCTCCCCAGCGGCAGTGTGTATCCCAGGGAGCTGAAGGTGCCGTCCTTCCTCCCCAGCGGCAGTGTGTACCCCAGGAAGCTGAAGGTGTCATCCTTCCTCCCCAGCGGCCGTGTGTACCCCCGGGAGCTGAAGGTGCCGTCCTTCCTCCCCAGCGGCAGTGTGTACCCCAGGGAGCTGAAGGTGTCATCCTTCCTCCCCAGCGGCCGTGTGTACCCCGGGAGCTGAAGGTGCCGTCCTTCCTCCACAACGGCAGTGTGTACCCCAGGGAGCTGAAGGTGCCGTCCTTCCTCCACAACGTAGTCTTCCTTCTGGTCCCCTAGGGAGTGTCCACCAGGTGGGAGACCTGGATAAATACCGGGCAGGTAGCCCTCAATAAAAGAGAGAGTTCCTGTTTAACCCTCAAAGTGAAGTGTCGTCTCATTATTGGGGAGGAGTTATTGGATGCTGTTCCAGTCTGACTGCTAGGAGTGCAAACCTATTCGTATGGTTCCTATTCAACTGTCTACAGCATTCAGAGGCTTGAGAGGATTCATATGCTTCTCAGGTTCGGTGGTTGTGGTGTCGGCTAGAGCGCTTGGAATCCTCAGGAAGCGCTAGGAGCATCTTTCAACGGAGGTACCCAGTCGGGGTGCCAGGCGATCTGTTACATTTGGTGGCAAACAGCGGGATCATTTCCACAGCCCAGAAGGACATCTACAGGGCAACACCATTCCTTGGATTACAAAGTGAGGGCAACGCCAGTACCCGTACAGCGCCCCTATCTACAAAAGAAAGAACTTCAGGAGAACAAGCATGGCACCCAGCTACACGCAGGAGGAATTTGACAGAGAGCTGAGATCACGGCTGATTTTCTTCGGACCCAACCCCCTGAGAAATCTGTGCAGTTCGTGAGGAGGATAACAGCAGAGTACCTGCAGTTCATGGCAGATGGTATCGTCCGCCCTCCCCAGCGGCTGAGTGCGTTCCGGAGAGCTGAAGGTGCCGTCCTTCCTCCCCAGCGGCAGTGTGTATCCCAGGGAGCTGAAGGTGCCGTCCTTCCTCCCCAGCGGCAGTGTGTACCCCAGGAAGCTGAAGGTGTCATCCTTCCTCCCCAGCGGCCGTGTGTACCCCCGGGAGCTGAAGGTGCCGTCCTTCCTCCCCAGCGGCAGTGTGTACCCCAGGGAGCTGAAGGTGTCATCCTTCCTCCCCAGCGGCCGTGTGTACCCCCGGGAGCTGAAGGTGCCGTCCTTCCTCCACAACGGCAGTGTGTACCCCAGGGAGCTGAAGGTGCCGTCCTTCCTCCACAACGTAGTCTTCCTTCTGGTCCCCTAGGGAGTGTCCACCAGGTGGGAGACCTGGATAAATACCGGGCAGGTAGCCCTCAATAAAAGAGAGAGTTCCTGTTTAACCCTCAAAGTGAAGTGTCGTCTCATTATTGGGGAGGAGTTATTGGATGCTGTTCCAGTCTGACTGCTAGGAGTGCAAACCTATTCGTATGGTTCCTATTCAACTGTCTACAGCATTCAGAGGCTTGAGAGGATTCATATGCTTCTCAGGTTCGGTGGTTGTGGTGTCGGCTAGAGCGCTTGGAATCCTCAGGAAGCGCTAGGAGCATCTTTCAACGGAGGTACCCAGTTGGGGTGCCAGGCGATCTGTTACACTTTCCTTTTGTTCTCTGGTCATTTACACATGCCAAAGGACATTATTTTTGCAAATTAAGAGAGATAGGGGGCTCTCCGTGGAGAACGATAGGCGTATGCTTACCCTTGGCTTGTGCAATCAATAGGTAGGTAGATAACAGTATCACATAAAGTAAAGTTTCGCACCATGGTTTATGTAAAGTTAGAAAGTTTTAAAAAATTTTTTACCTTAGGGTAATCATTAATCATTCTGCAGGTGACATACTTCGACGGAAAGTGGTGTCCTGTCTTTCAATTCGATGTGACACTCTTTGTAGTAGACTGTCAAAACTGTAGACACTCATCCATAAGTAGTTATGAAACATGTCAGGATAATTGCGCAGTTCCGGAAATAAAACTTCAAAAGCTCCTCTTCTTATTCTGGCTGAAGTAATTGGATGCACCCAATAGCGATGTCGATGTCTGGCTCGAAGTCGTCTTCTCCATCGGGAAACCAGGATTAAAGCCAGAAATCCAAAGCAAAGGCGGTCGGGCATCATCTTTTCTCTCTCTTCTGAGGCAGCATCTGAGTGGTATGAGACCCTTGTTTGGCTTTAACCACCTCAGACCCCTAGCTTAAACAACCTTAATGACCAGGCCACTTTTTACAATTCTGCACTACACTACTTTCACCGTTTATTGCTTCGTCATACTACAACTTACCACCCAAATGAATTTTACCTCCTTTTCTTCTCACTATTAGAGCTTTCATTTGGTGGTATTTCATTGCTGCTGACATTTTTACTTTTTTTGCTATTAATCAAAAATGATCGAAATTTTTGTAAAAAAATGACATTTTTCACTTTCTGTTGTAAAATTTTTCAAAAAAAACAAAACTACATTTCTATATACATTTTTCTATAAATTTATTGTTCTACATGTCTTTGATAAAAAAAAAATGCAATAAGTGTATATTTATTGGTTTGGGTAAAAGTTTTAGCGTTTACAAACTATGGTGCAAAAAAGTGAATTTCCGCATTTTGAAGCAGCTCTGACTTTCTGAGCACCTGTCATGTTTCTTCAGGTGCTAGAATGCCAGGATAGTATAAATACCCCCCAAATGACACCATTTTAGAAAGAAGACACCCCAATGTATTCGCGGAGGGGCATGGTGAGTTCATGTATGATTTCATTTTTTTTCACAAGTTAGCGGAAAATGACACTTTCTGAGGAAAAAAAAATAATAATAAAGTTTCCATTTCTGCTAACTTCTGGCAAAAAAAAAAAATCTCCCACGGACTCACTATGCCCCTCAGTGAATACCTTGGGGTGTCTACTTTCCGAAATAGGGTCATTTGTAGGGTGTGTTTACTGTTCTGGCATTTTGGGCAGGGCTGAATTGTGAGCAGCCATGTAAAACCTAAAGGTACTCATTGGAATTTGGGCCCCTTTGCGCACCCAGGCTGCAAAATAGTGTTACTCATGTGGTATCGCCGTACTCAGGATAAGTAGGGCAATGTGTTTTGGGTTGTACTTTTACATATACCCATGTTGGAGTGAGAGAAATATCTCTGTAAACTGACAACTTTGTATAAAAAATTTAAAAAGTTGTCATTTACAGAAATATTTCTCACACACAGCATGGGTATATGTAAAATACACCCCAAAACACATTGCCCTACTTCTCCTGAGTACAGCGATACCACATGTGTGACACTATTTTGCAGCCTGAGTGCGAAAGGGCCTAAATTCCAATGAGTACCTTTAGGTTTTACATGGCTGCTCATCAATTCAGCCCTGCCCAAATGGGCATTTTTACGCATTTAGATTCCAGACTTCTTCTCACGCTTTAGAGACCCTAAAATGCCAGGGCAGTATAAATACCCCACAAGTGACCCCATTTTAGAAAGAAGACACCCCAAGGTATTCCGTGAGGGGTATAGTGAGTTCATGTAAAATTTTATTTTTGTCACAAGTTAGTGGAATATGAGAAAAATAAAAAATAAAAATATCAATTTCCGCTAACTTGTGCCAAAAATTTTTTTTCCGTGAACTCGACATGCTCCTCACGGAATACCTTGGGGTGTCTTCTTTCCAAATTGGGTCACTTTTGGGGTATTTATACTGCCCTGGCACTCTAGGGGCCCTAAGCGTGAGAATCAAATGCGTAAAAATGCCCTGTGAAATCTTAAAGGTACTCATTGGAATTTGGGTCCCTTTCGCATCTTGGCTGCAAAAAGTGGCACACATGTGGTATCGCCGCACTCAGGAGAAGTAGGGCAATGAGTTTTGGGGTGTAGTTTTACATATACCCATACTGTGTGTGAGAAATATCTTTGTAAATGACAACTTTTGATAAATGACAAATTTTTTATACAAAGTTGTCAATTTACAGAGATATTTCTCTCACCCAGCATGGGTATATGTAAAAATACACCCCAAAACACATTGCCCTACTTCTCTCCTGAGTACGGCGATACCACGTGTGACACTTTTTGCAGCCAAGATGCAAAGGCCCAAATTCCAATGAGTACCTTTTAGGAGGGCATTTTTACGCATTTGGATTCCAGACTTCTTCTCACGCTTTAGGGCCCCTAAAATGCCAGGGCAGTATAAATACCCCACATGTGACCCCATTTTGGAAAGAAGACACCCTAAGGTATTCCGTGAGGGGCATGGCGAGTTCATAGAAGATTTTTTTGGCACAAGTTAGCGGAAATTGATTTTTATTGTTTTTCTCACAAAGTCTCCCTTTCCGCTAACTTGTGACAAAAGTTCAATTTTTCATGTACTAAATATGCCCCTCAGCGAATACCTTGGGGTGTCTTTCCAAAATGGGGTCATTTGTGGGGTGTTTGTACTGTTCTGGCATTTTGGGTGGGGCTAATGTAAGCAGCCCTGTAAAACCTAAAGAGTACTCGTTGGAATTTGGGCCCTTTGCGCACTCCAGGCTGAAAAAGTGTCACTCATGGGTATCGCCGTACTCAGGAGAAGTAGGGCAATGTGCTTTAGGGTGTATTTTTACATATACCCATGTTGAGTGAGAGAAATATCTCTGTAAATTGACAACTTTGTATAAAAAAATTAAAAGTTGTCGTTTACAGCGATATTTCTCACATAAAGTATGGGTATATATAAAAATACACCCTAAAACTCATTGCCCTACTTCTCCTGAGTACGGCGATACCACATGAGTGACATTTTTTGCAGCCAAGATGCGCAAAGGGGCCCAAATTCCAATGAGTACCTTTAGGATTTCACAGGGCATTTTTACGCATTTGGATTCTCACGCTTAGGGACTCCTAAAATGCCAGGGCAGGATAAATACCTCACACGTGACCCTATTTTGGAAGAAGACACCCCAAGGTATTCCGTGAGGGGCATGGCGAGTTCACAGGAAAAAAATTTGGCACAAGTTAGCGGAAATTGATATATATATATATATATATATATATATATATTTTTTTTTTTACAAAGTCTCATATTTCACTAACTTGTGTCAAAAATAAAATTTTACATGAACTCACCATACCCTCACGAAATACCTTGGGGTGTCTTCTTTCTAAAATGGGGTCACTTGTGAGATGTTTGTACTGCTCTGGCATTTTAGGGTCTCCACAATCATTACATGTATGGCCAGCATTAGTAGTTTCTGCTATTCTCCTTATATTGAACATACGGGTAATGAGATTTTTTTTCCGTTCAGCCTCTGGGCTGAAAAATAAATAAAAAAAATGAACGGCACAGATTTTTTCATTCGCATCGATCAATGTGGATGAAAAAATCTCTGCCAAAATCAGTGACTGCGGTGCGGTGGGCTGGGCGCTAACTACCTAACAAGTAGCTAACTAACTGGCGGTGATAAGGGACCCTTATGCCCCATAACTTCCGATATACGGAGCTGCTGTGAACGTGCGCGCTCACAGCAAATCTCGCTCTCGCGAGATGACGCGCCCACGCGTCCAACGAGGAGTAACTGGGCCGCCGAGATCAAGCGATCCTGCGTGCGGCGGTCCAGAGCAAGTTAAAGTTGCCATTCTGGCCAGCATTGTTAGGCTGGCAGCCCATGCCTCTGCTGCTGCCGTCCTACTGTCCAGGGCAGGCATCACTCTACTCTCACTGTGTGTATTGGGACTAATGCTCAGTGAACTTCCTTACAGTATTGATGTAGTTAATCCTTTTTCTTCTGTCCAACTGCTGATTAAACTTCCCTATTTAGCTGGTCTGTGGATTCACCTCCATGCCTGAGCTTGTAGTCAGTCAGCCTGCCCTGTTCTTGGAATGTGTTCAGACTACATCTTTTGGCCCTTTCACATGAGCTGAAGTTTCCGCGGGTGCAATGCGTGATGTGAACGCATTGCACCCGCACTGAATCCTGACCCATTCATTTCAATAGGGCTGTGTACATGAGCGTTTTTCACGCATCACTTGTGCGTTGCGTGAAAATCGCAGCATGTTCTATATTCTGCGTTTTTCACGCATCCCTAGCCCCATAGAAGTGAATAGGGCTGCGTGAAAACGCATTGCATCCGCAAGCAGCGCGGGTGCGTTGCGTTTTCACTGATGGCTGCTAGGAGATGTTGTTTGTAAACCTTCAGTTTTTATCACGCGCGTAAAACGCATCAAAACGCATTGCACCCGCGCGAAAAACTGAACAACTGAACGCAATCGCAGGCAAAACTGAATGGCTTTGCCTGTGAAAATCGCACAGTTTTCACTGAACGCATCCGCAACGCATCCGGACCTAATCCGACACGCCGGTGAAAGAGGCCTTTGCCTGAGTCCTTTGTGCCTTGTGCCGGTGTCTCTTGATCCTGTGGGTCAGCAGCCAACTACTCCAGGAGGTAGCGGCCTGGTTGATTCCCTGTGGCCAAGTCCAGATCCCTGTATAGGGTTGAAGAGTGAATACCAGAAAACCACCAGAACATTGGCCCTAGGTTTAGCCCAACGTCAAACTGGTTAGTTGGCATAGTTGACACCCACTGTCCATTGCAAGCGTGCTGGAGGACCCTGTTTCTTCTAGCTCCACCCCTCTGAGATGATTGGTCATCATGGACAATGTCGTCAGCAGCCTCAACTTCCTGCACAAGTGACTCCTCTTCCAGTGACAGCCCCTTATCCTCCACTTTCTTCTCTGTGAGACTTTCTCTGTGTGGGTCCCCAACAGATACAGCACAGCCTGAAAAATCTGTAAGTAGTTCTTCTTCAACCATCTCTTGTTGCATCAGTGTCTGCTCTAAGATAAATATCAGAAGCAGTTCTAGCCCTGGCAGTTTTCTGGTAGGTTCTGGCCGTATGTTGCTTCTGGTCTCTATTGTTGCTGTTACAACCTGCTCTTAGGCCTCATGCACACAATAGCGAATAACGGCCGTGTGACGGACATTTTTAGCACCAATGAAAGTCTATGGGGCTATTCACATGGCTGTTCTTTAACGGCCAGTGAATAGCGTCTGTCCAAAAATAGAACATGTCCTATTTTTAGCCGTTTCCATGGCCATGCGGACCCATTGAAAGCAATGGGATAATTTTTAACGGCCGATTGACAGGAGTGCACCTGCCTTACGGGCGTTAAAAAGAGTACACTTTCATTAGGGGTTAAAAAAATGTCCCCATGGTTTAAATTAGGATGTCCCGATACAGATACCAGTATCGGCATTTCCACGAGTACTTGTACTCTTGCAAATGCCGCCGATACCGGAAGTTGCAGCCCTGCAGCTTCTATACAGTATTTATGTAAACCTAATCTATGTAAAGTATCCCGAATTTACTAACTATTGCGGCACAGTCCCTCTCAGTTCCTTCCATGCGCCTCCTGCATCCTTCATTCATAAAGTGGTCAGAGCAGGAGGTGGGACAGGGAGGCGCATGGAGGGACTGAGAGGACTGCGCCGCAATTAGTAAGTTCGGGCTACTTTTACATAGATTAGGTTAACATAAATACTGTATAGGAGCTAGTGGGTCGGTGTATTAGGTGACGCTGCTATGGGGTTATCTGTGGGTGTGGCTGTTATGGGGAATCTGTGGGTGCTCGCTGTCATGGGGAATCTGTGGGTGACCCTGTCATGGAGGGGGATCTGTGGGTGACCCTAGTCATGGAGGGGGATCTGTGGGTGACAGGGTCACCCACAGATCACCCCATAGCAGTCTCTCTCAGTAGCTCAGTAGCAAAAAGCTAATGTCAGCTGATGAAAAATGCATTTTGGCGGTGACAGAAGCCCTTTAAGATGGGGGCATTAAAAAAATAATTACTACACTATGGGGGCATTTTTAAAGCTGGGGACACTATTAAAAAATTATATACACTGTGGGGGACATTTATTTAGCTGGGGGCCTACATGGGGGCATTATTAAAGCTGGGGGCACTATAAAAAAAAATTACATACACTGTGGGTGACATTATTTTAGCTGGGGGCCTATCATTCTGTGGGTGTTCTCAGAAGGGTGGGTCTAGAAATAACTGCCAATCAAATGTTTAATGGACATGAAAACTGATGCAAAACGGACACAAGGGAACCTGTCACCTCCAAATCACGTATAAACAGCAAACATTAGCCTTATAGGGCCTCCAGCGTGTTCCTAATGGTGGTTTTCTTTCCTCCATCTGTGGTTCTAAAATTGAAAAAGCACTTTCAGAGGACCTTTCATCACTTCTAAATATATGAACTAACGATGCTCACATGTAGAGCGGCGCCCAGGGATCTCCTGCACTTACTATTATCCCTGGGCTCCGCTCGTTCTCCAGTATAGGCTCCGGTCTCGTGCTCACAAAGTCATAGCAGGCGGGGACTTGGGGACTTGGTTATAGTAGGCGGAGCCTGTCCTTCATCTCCTTCTCCCAGGCTGTAGCGCTGGCCAATCGCAGCGCAGAGCTCATAGCCTGGGAGAAAAAACTCCCAGGCTATGAGCTCTGCGCTGCAATTGGCCAGCACTACAGCCTGGGAGAAGGAGATGAAGGACAGGCTCCGCCTACTATAACCAAGTCCCCAAGTCCCCGCCTACTATAACTTTGTGAGCACAGAGACCGGAGCCTATACCGGGAGAATGGAGCGGCGCCAGGGATAATAGTAAGTGCAGGGAGATCCCTGGGCGCCGCTCTACATGTGAGCATCGTTAGTTAATATCTTTAGAAGTGATGAAAGGTCCTCTTTAAAACCACAGACGGAGGAAAGAAAACCACCTTTAAGAACACGCTGGAGGCCCTATAAGGTATTGTTTGCAGTTTAATATGTGATTTGGAGGTGACAGGTTCCCTTTAAAACGACACACGGTCAGAAAATGGATGCACACACTGATGCAAAATGGCCATGAAAACTGACCGCTTTTAATGGACGTTTTTTCACTGTCGTGTGCATGCAGCCTTCACGTTACCTCCTCCACAACATTCTAATCTCTCAGGTCCTGTCCAACACACAATCATCGTCCTCACCCTCCACAACACTTTTATCAGACTTTAATATTTAGTCATTGTGGGCTCCTTGGCCTCCCTCTTGATTTCTTGCTCTGTATTTTCCCTGATAGCAAGTGTTGCTGCCACTGTCCATACAGCCGCTACCGAGTCTACAGGTGCCACTACTACCACTAACACATCTATATTTAGATTTCCCCCCACTCCCACTGAACCTCCTTTTCAGGGGAGTCCATACACTGTATAAAGACAACTCAACAGGGGGACTCTCTTGACTATCTTTCATAGTGAGTGGTGGGGTTTTGTTGCCTCTAAGGAAAAAAATTAAGGTCCCCACCCCCCCAATAGGAGGGGGCAGTGAAGACAGCAAGGATGCAACTGAAAGGCTTCTAAGGAGTTTCCAGGAGGAGGAGCAGGAGGAATGCGGACCCCTGGCTCTAAGGCACAGTTTCAGACTCAAAAGTGACAAACATCATTCTGTTGTGACTCAGAGTAATGAGCCATCTAGTCCACAATCTCATCCTCCTTGTCCTCAATAATAATTATGGTGCACATATGAGGTGTACCATAACTTGCGACTTATTTATCCCACAATAGTAGAATAAATGCCGTGATGAATGCCCCTCAATTAGTTTTTAGCAAGTGCCCTTAGCCTGCCTCTCAAAACAGAAGATTCATACTTACCTACTTTCCGCTGCTCCAGTCCTCTGTGCTGCCTTCTCTGTCCACATTTAAGTTCCCGCAGTGTTGACATCCAGAGCAGCATTGAATGGCTTCAGCGGTGACGTGCTGCTTGCGGTCACATCACCACTAAAGTCACTGACTGCAGAGGAGCATGTGACTATGTGCAGTGACCTGCAGGGGAGAGCTGGGAGGAGGGGAGTGGTAGTAGTGAAACTGATATAAGTCGTGGTAGTTTACATGGCTGTCCTCACTCCAACGCTCCCTGGGACTGTGCATTGAATGGAGGGTATATCCTTTCTTCCTTCAGGGTACACCCTGGGCATTCTGGTGCTCCTGTCTAGCGTTAGGTGAGGTGCTCTTGATGTTAGATGGGTGCAAGTCAGGAGAGCAGACGTAGGGCCGGCCAATGGATGATACAGTCAATGACTAGCCCTGTTTTGTTACAACAAAGTATCTCTTTACTAAATAGATGTTGGGAGTTGGCGTAAATGTGGCAGCAATAAGCATAGTTCTGAGGTATTTTACAGCGTAGTCTTTTCCCAATAGCTTCATATAGGCAGCAGCAATGATGGGGATTACCTGAGTCTCACTCCAAGTTCACTTTGCAATCGTCCCAAATAACCACAGGCGTGCAATTCCGTTCTTCATCAACTCTTTCTGCTGTTCCCAGTTGCCGATCTTAGATCCGGATGACTAGCCTGTCTCTAAGTGTGGTGGGCGCCAAAGCAATATACCTTTCCACAAGTAGTAAAGTCTTATTGCCATAAACGTGCAGTAACGCTACTGGCTTGCTAGGAATGGCCTTGGTTCTCTGAAATGTGTATGGATTTCAGGCTCTCTCTCAGTTCAGGTTCTCTGTACTAGGCATCTCTTCAGGCCTACTTCTCAGGAACCTCACACATGCACGTCTGGCCTCTAGCTCTGCTCAGCTAAGACTCCTGTAACCAGGGTGCAGTAGCAGCCTATCAACCTGGGAAAACTAAGCTATAGCTGCCATGCATAACTATTAGGGATACCTAGGAGGCATTTGAGGTTAGTTTTATGTTGGTTTTGCTATGATCACCTGCACATGGTTTTTATGAAGTTGGTGCAAGAGCAATGCTGTTGGGCTTATTTCAGTCAAAGTATGCTTGGGGGATGCCTGGCTTGGAGCTGCAACTTTTTAAAAAGTTGCACCTTATAAAATGAGACGTAAAAGTGATCTACTCTGAAAACCTAACCAACTTCTCACTCCTCTTCTGAAGGGGGGCGTAGAAAGTTGCGGCTTGCAAAAATTACGCATGCTAAAACACTTGCAACAATTTGATGCCGGACATTTATCAAGTCTGCTACGTCAGGTTTGTGGCGCAAAAATGTCGCAAGTGATGCCTCTGTGTGAGATTTGGTGCATATTTTGGTGACATTTGGAGATCCTCACCACTTTTAGAAGTGGAGTGAAGAGTAGGTCAGAATTACAGATTAGAACACTTTTACCCTGGGTTCACACCTGAGCGTTTCTGAGACGCGCTTTAGTCGCTGCGTATTACAGCGCGTTTTTGCAAATAGGAAACGTGCGTCATACGCGCGTTCGTGACTCTGGAGATCAATTGAAAAAGGCATATCTACACTTTAACGCGTGTTAAACACGGGTTCCCATTGAAGTCTATGGGTGCAAACACGCAACAAAACGCCCCAAAGAAGCTCAAGAACTTCTTTGAGCGTAGGGCGTTTTACAGCGCGTTCAAACGTGCTGTAAAGCGCTCAGGTGAGAACCATGCCCATAGGGAAACATGAGTTTTCTCCTGTTGAGCGTGTTACAGCGCGTTCGAACGCGCAAGTGTGAACTGAGGGTTAGGCTGAGTTCACATCACCGTTCAGCCTTTCCATTCTTCTGCTCCGTTATAGGAGCAGGAGAGCGGAAAGGACGGATTCTGCACATAAATGAGCCGAACAGAGCCTAAGGACCCCATAGACTATAATAGGGTCCGTTAGTTGTCTGCTCCAAAGATGATTTTGGAGCGGAGACAAAAGTAGTGCATGCAGGACCTTTGTCTCCGCTCCAAAATCATCTTCTGAGCGACTAACTAACGGACCCCATTATAGTCTATGGGGTCCGTGAGGCTCCATTTGCCTCAGTTATGTGCCGAATCCGCCCCTTACGTTCTCATGCTTCTATAACGGAGCAGGAGAATGGAAAGACCGAACGCTTTAGTGAACTTTGCCTTAGGCCTAATTCACACGTCCGCAGAAATGGATCTGCATCCCATCAGCAATTTTGCGGAAGGGTTTCAGACCCATTAATTTCAAAGGGGATGTGGACATCCATTCCCGCAAAAAATGCATCCGCATTTCCGCAAAAAAAATAGAACAGGTCCTATTCTTGTCCGCAATTGCGGACAAGAAAAGGCATTCTCTATATAGTGTCCGCAAAATGCGGAATGCACATTGCAGCCGTCCGTGTTTCCGCAAAACACACTACGGACGTGTGAATTAGGCCTTAAAGGTGTTCAGAGCTGAACCAGAACATATCCCCTTCTTTTCCCACTCAGCCCCTTTGACACTGCCCTGCACTGAATCGTTCAGGGCAAGGGCTATTTCTGGAGATTCGGTGACATACCAGGGTCAGCAAAGAATGTTTGGAAATGACTCCCATTATTCCTGGAGAACCTCTTAAAACGGTTAATCTAATGGAGACACTAAGGAAGATTCTTGAAATTCTGAGGTGAACCTCTAATTTTTAAATTCTAATTGATAAGGAGCCATTTCATTGAGCACGTAGTGAACAGTTCACCAGGCGTCTTCTCCCTGTATCAGTGCAGTAACGCTTATGATTGCCCGGGTCTAAACAAGCACTAAGGAAAGAAAAGCAGGCAGAAATCCTTGAAAATGATGAAACTGGCAGCCAGCATTACATCTCACAGAGACAAGTGGGAAGTCGCGCGGCAGTACCCAGCAGTGCCTCGCACCACGACGCAGATGACTCCGTGATTGCTTCTAACCTCCCCCGTTTCCTCTCTCATACCGGAAGTGAGCGCTTGCCATGTAATTTCCTGAGCCGGGAGCCCCGAAAGGCTCGAAGTTTGTTTTTTTTCTTCCTCGATTTTCGGAATCTGTGCTTTTGTTTTCCAGGCCGGAGCCATGTCTGTAGCGGGGCTCAAGAAGCAGTTCTACAAGGCTAGTCAGGTCAGCCGAGCGAGCTGTGTGGTAAACGGACGCGCCTTAAGGGCGAGTGTGGCTGTGATCTGGGGGGTTTATGTGCCAGGGGGTTATGCTGGTGGGAAGTAGCAGGGTGGCACAGAGGACTTGTGTCGTTGTGGCACTGGAGGTAGGCATACTGGTCCTGGAATAGCCTGTGGTTTTTGCAGGGCTCAATTCATACCAATATGCCAGCCTCCCAACTTTTCTACCTTTGGGTGCCGTGTAAGGTTCATTGGGGGCGATGACAGCTCAGCAGTTGCCCGTAGCAACCAATTAGATCCCATTTTCAGAGGCCATTGGAGAATGAAAGCAGCAATATAATTGTTGGCGTTACATTCCTAAACTTTTCCACCTCAGTAGTTGTGATGAATCAGCTTTCAGACTGCTGCCCGCCTCTGGCTGCTTCACATTATTATTACATCTTGTAATATGACATTGCTAGGCTGTTACATCACATTATAATTGCTGTAGGTCTGACATCCGGGACCCCACCAATACAGAAAACAAAGCCATCTCTGACCCTTTTTACCCTATGAAATTGCTCTGTGATCCCCCTTTCAAAACATCTACTTAGGTCCAAGCAGTTGGATCTCACTAAAGAGGTTATGGTTATACTCTAGATCAGGGGAGCTCCAGCTGCGGCCCTCCAGCTGTTACAGAAATACAACTCCCAACATGCCCTATTAGCTGTAGGCTGTCCGGGCATGCTGGGAGTTGTAGTTTTGCAACAACTGGAGAGCCGCAGGTTGGGCATCCCTGCCCTAGGGCATACCATCATTTACTCTGGGATTTATATCATATAATGTTCTGCGGGTTAGTTTTATAACTTAGGCTACTTTCACACTAGTGTTTCTATTTTCCGGTATTGAGATCCGTCATAGGGTCTCAATACCAAAAAAGAAAATGCATGCTATGGTTTGCTTTCAGTCCTTGGATGCGGAGTAAGATGGATGTGTCATGACCCCCAATGCAAGTCAATGGGGACAGATCTGTTTTCTCTGACACAATAGAAAACGGATCCGCCCCCAATTGACTTTCAGTGGAGTTCATGACGGATCCGTCTTGGGTATGTTAAAGATAATACAACCGTTAATGATAATACAACCATCCGGAAGTGTTTTTGCTGAACCCTGCCGTATCCAGTAAAAACGCTAGTGTAAAAGTAGCCTTAAAAAATAATAAAAAGCTTTGAAATTTTATTTCTTTGCATTGCCATATTCTAATACCTACAACTTTATATATATTTCTCTCTACAGGGCTGTGTGAGCGCTTGTTTTTTTTTTTTTTTTGTTGGGTGAGCTGCGTTTTATATTAGTACACTTTGAGGAGATGAGGTGACCCAAAATATTTAATCAATTTTTTTTGTGATAGTTTAAACCATGAAGGATGAATATTTTTATAGTGTACGTGGTGATGGCAATTATGCGTATTTTCGTTTTTTAACATTTCTTTAGTTTTTTACAGCTTTTACATAGATCTGATCACTTATACCATAAACAGTCTAGAGGATTTTTACTGGCTTAACAGGCAGTTTACCATGGCAGCTAATCAGAGCCCAATGAATTTACCAGGATAGAGGGGGGCAGATTGAAGGACATAGGGAGCCCCCTCCCTCTGTTTAAAGAGGACCTTTCACGGTTTTGTTTTATTCTAGATAAATACCTTTACTTGCGGGGTACCCCCTGCTGATGCTGCTACCCCGCCTGTTTTTTAAAATATCGCTCTTACGTCCCGCTGTGCCCCCCTGTATTTTTCCCGCTTATTATCTTAATACTGAGCATCGGTACAGGGAGGAGCAGATGCCAGGGTTTCGCACCTTCTCCCTGGCTGTCACGCTCTCCGCTGAGATTGGATCACGGCAGCGCCAGGGAGAAGGAGACGCCCATTGAGAAACCCTGGCGTCTCCTCCTCCCTGTACCGATGCTCAGTATTAAAAGCACAGCAGGGCATAGGAGCGATATTTTAAAAAAGCAGGCAGGGTAGCAGCATCAGTGGGGGGTACCCCGCAAGTAAAGGTATTTATCTAGAATAAAACAAAACCGTGCAAGGTCCTCTTTAACCACCTAGACGCCATGGTCACAATAGAGGTTAAACGATTTTAGATTGGAGTTATCTCCCATCCTGTTTATTGCTCCAGAGTGACGGCTGTATTACACAGCTGGCATCTGCTGGGTTTGAAGTGGGCTCAGCTCCTGAGCCTGCTCCATGCATCCCCTGCATACCAACAACGTACTGTTATTTCGTGATGCTCATGCAGGTTAGGCTACTTTCACATTAGCGTTTTTTGCAGATCCGTCATGGATCTGCAAAAACGCTTCTGTTACTCTAATATAACTGCATGCATCCATCATGAATGGATTCGGTTGTATTATGTCTTCTATAGCCATGACGGATCCGTCAATAACTCCATTGAAAGTCAATGGGGGACGGATCAGTTTTCTATTGTGTCAGAGAAAACAGATCCATCCCCATTGACTTACATTGTGAGTCAGGACGGATCCGTCTTGCTCCGCACTACATGCTGCTGCTTGCTGCATTTTTCTGTCCGCGATGGGGATGCAACCAAATGGAACAGAATGCATTTTGGAGCATACTGTTCAGTTCAGTTCAGTTTTGTCCCCATTGACAATGAATGGGGACAAAACTGAAGTGTTTTCTTCCGCTATTGAGATCCTATGACAGATTTCTATAGCGGAATTGAAAACGCGAATGTGAAAGTAGCCTTCATGTTATACAGCAGTATGACATTAAATGGGTCCAGAGTGCAGCAGTGGCAGAAATACCACTGCATGTGCCGGTTTTTGTCCAGCTGACAGCTGCCATTTATGCCGGATTGGGCTACCAGTTCTACTGTGCAGGCAGCCTTATCCCTTTGAAGAGGTTTTCCTATTAAGTGAAGTTATCCTCTATACACAGGATAGGGGATAACTATTAAATCGATGGGGTTCCTACTGCTTGGACCCCCGGCAATCTCGAGAATGGGAACCGCATACCCTTTGGGGCCCTCTGGTTGGGCATGCACAATGCCGCTCCATTCATCTCTATGGAGTTTCAGTTACCGCAAAGTACAGAGCTTGGGGACCCATTCTCATCGCCAGTGGGGTTTCTAGTGCCCCCACCAATCTGTGGATGGAGGATAAATTATAACAACCGGAATACCCCTTTAGGCCTCATGCACACGACCGTTGTTGTGGTCCGCATCCGAGCCACATATTTTGCGCCTCGAGCGCGGACCCATTCACTTCAATGAGGCCGCAAAAGATGCGGACAGCACTCCTTGTACTATCCACATCCGTTGCTCCGTTCTCCCGCAAAAAAAAATAGAGCGTGTCCTACTCTTGTCTGTTTGGCAGACAAGAATAGGCATTTCTACAATGGGCTGCGTTCTGTTCCGCAAATTGCGGAACGGAATGCGGAGCAGCTTCCGTGTTTTGCGGATCCGCAGTTTGCGAACTGCAAAACACGAACGGTCGTGTGCATGAGGCCTTAAAGTTACGTTCACCTGCAGTAGGTATGTTCCAGATTTTGTAATGCGGGTGGAAACTGCAGTCTTTACAGTAGCAGAAAAGTGGACAAGGTTTTGCATGTGGAAATTGATCTTTGGTTAAAATTTTAAATAATCAGCTTTTTTTCCTGCAGATTTCATGGTTTTCACTCTTTGCAGTGGTTGCCAACGTCCCACAGCACAATTTACTTATTCTTAACGTCACCTTTCAATCAGGTTGAAAATTAAGATTAAATGATGCCCCATCAGTCCCCACAACCCAGATACAAAACGTGCTCCTCACTTATGCAATATGCACAAGTCAAAACGCTTCACTGCTTTAAAGAGGTTATCCAAGACGTATAATGCCCCCATATGCCTGGGCCTCTTACACAGATTGTACTTGCCTTGCACCCGTGATCGCTTCTGATGCTGGCGTGGCCAGCTCTGCATCTTCTACCGCGCAGATGAAAACATCTGGGAGCGGTGGGGGTTTGGGTGGGTGTAGCCAATAGCAGGCCTTGATGGGAATGAGCCTCCCTAGCATCAGCTGCGATGCTAGAGAGGCTCGTTCTCGTCAAGGCCGCATGACGGAATATGCAGCGGTGGCCGTAGAAAATATACAGAGGGAGATTTATCACACTGGTGTAAAGTAGAACTGGTTTAGTTGCCCATAGCAACCAATCAGATTCCACCTTTCATTTTCCAAAGGAGCGTTTGCTATGGACAACTAAGCTAGTTCTACTTCACACCAGTTTGGTAAATATCTCACACAGTACCTAAAAATACCTGCAAACAGTTGCAAAATAAAGGGAAAAACATTGCCTAATTCCATGTTAGGCAATGTACGCAACATAATTCAGTTTAAAATGCCCGTTTTACACATTGTTGTAACTTACTAGACCGCTGGTACTAAGCTTTCCGTTTTTCGGAAAATGCACACTATAGTTCACATGGGCACGTATTTTTTTTTTTTTTATATCGCTGATTCAAAGTACAAGAAGTGGTATGGAACTTAACTGCATATCCAATTGAAATCAGTGGAAATTCCATAAAATACATCTTAACCTAAAGATAAGCACCAAAATAGGACTACAAATAAGAACACTTCTAATAATTGCTTGCTATAGTTCCCTAGGGGGAACTATTAAAAAGTAATAGTCCCATTTCATTATTGAGTAGTGGAGTTAAAATCCTAACTAAGATCCCGGTGACTCCCTGACATTATACATGCCTGGAAAGAGCACAGACATTAACTTGCACAGACTTTATACCAATCTTTCCGTCACTCATGATAACTGCAGTATGCACACTTTGGTCTTCATTGACCAACCCAAGGTGTTTGATTCAATAGAATGGAGATATTTCTGGGCATCTACTTTGGTTTTGGTCCAATATTTCTTAGGGTGGGTTCACATGACTTTACGAACCTTCCGTCAGACGTATACCACAGGACTGAAGGCTGTAACGTATCCCACAGTATAATACAGTGGGATATGTTACTGAAACCTCCCTCTCCCTCTGTAACAGTCCTACCCTAGAAGAAATCACATGACTATCCCTGTCATGGTCCCTCCCCCTGTACTGTGTGTGTCTGCTTAAAGGGGTTCTCCTGGAATTAAGAAAATGAAAACACTTAAATATAACTTTATACTAAATAGATTCTCAAATACCTTTCATTATTTATAATGGCTCGTTTTGTCTGGGGAGCAATTATCAGGAGAAAAAATGGCCGCTGTCCCATTAGTTCACACAAAACCTGTCCTGATCACACATGAGGACAAGATACTTTACAACATTGAGGTAAAGACAGCTCAAGGGGATAACAAGAAGAACTGCATCCTCCTCTCTCTTTTTCAGGGATTATGATGCTGAATACAGATGAAAAGAACTTTAGCTGAATCTCTGGGGGAATTACGTTCATGAGGAGACATGAAGTACAGAGAGGACAGACAGAACAGGCTGTGGTAATGGAAACTGGATACAAGTGCTGCTGCTCAGGAGCCACACCTCAGCCTCCTCTCATGTCTCCTCATCTTCTCCATTCCCACAGAGATTCACCTGTATTCAGTATCATGATTCCTGACAAGCAGAGCAGAGAGGAGAATGAGGCAGCTCTATAGCTCAGTAAAGTGACTTGTGACTTGTAACTTGTTCTGCTGTGTGATTAGGACAGGTTTTGTCTGTACTAATAGGACAGAGGCCATTTTATTTCTCCTAATGATTGCTCCCTAGACAAAACAAGCCATTATAACTAATGAAAGGTATTTGTGAATATATTTATTATAGTAAGTATTTAGATTTTCTTAATTTCTTGAGAACCCTATAAGTTAACCCTTTCCTCAGGAAGTTACTGAACTGCGTTGCGTCCCTAACTGCCCCTTGTGTCAGCTTCCCCCTCCTTTTCTTCTCTTCTTGCACACAATGTGAGCCATGATCTGAATGTACGCTCAGATCAGCAATAGTTTAGAACAGACTCCTGCACAGCCCTGGTAGCAGGAGAATAGCAGACGGCTCCTCTCCTTGCCAGCAGGGCTGTACAGTGCTCTCTCTACCACGGGGAGATCCTCTGACAACGGTCCATATATGGGCAGTGACATCACAGGATAATGGAGGCTATTTATGGATGCCGTACAGAGGCATCCATCCCCCATAGGCTATTACAGCCTCTGCTAAACGGATCCTTTTTTTTTTTGTTTTTTTGTTTTTTTTTACAGGACCCTGCAGGATAGAATAATGCAGTCTACTACATGATTCATGCTGTTTTTTTGCAGTGTACTGATGTATAACAGCCAGACAGAGGGCAAATGGATACTCTTTTGTGCTCCGTTTGACTAATGAAACTCTATGTACATGTTTAGTAGATGAAAAACGTGATGTGAACCCACCCTTAAATTGGGTGCAGCTCCTGTAGTCATCGCCAGTTGCCAGTGTCAGAAAGTAAAAGCCACATATCTGTTTCCTTTAGGCAAGGTTATCCCCTGCTCTATTTGCTGCTATTCAAGCATCCCCAAATATTGTAGGCTTTATACCATACACTATATAATCTGGGCCCCAAGTTTGCAACTTTTGCTTCTCTGTGATGTTTCTGTGTTACATTTGTAGGTTCTGACTGTGCGCCATTTATTTGTATTGGCGCTTTTATTCTTTGTATGGTCTTATCATTTTGTTGGATAAATGTTTCTTTAAAAAAAAAGTGGGGCTGCAGAATACAAATGGTTGAAAATTTTTAAAGGGGTCTTCTAGGTTGATCATATTGATCTCTCCTGATGACAGGACATCAGTGGGGTTCAACATCTGGCATCTCTATGCCCAACTGTTCCCTACAGCTTCTGGCGCTTGAGCTAAAGGCTCATTTACACGTGTCAACTGATTGAGGCAATTATCAGGAAGGAAAAATTAATTTACCTGATGGAGTGTTTGCTGAGCCAGTTACCAGAAATGAGCAATTATCAACTCGATAATAGTCCCCTGTCCCCATAACACTTTGAATGCTTCTGGCTCTGTTCAAAGTATTTGTTGCTGTACTGATGGTAAGGGTCGGTGGGGGTGCCTGGTGTTGGATCCTGAGTGATCTGATATTAATGACCTATCTTAAGGATTGGTTATTAACATCCTTAATAAAGCCATATTGTAAAAAAAGGTACAGTGTAATAGAAAATGCATTCAAAGGTGGCTATAGCCATCTAGGGGTTTAACCACTTCAGCCCCCCTAGCTTAAACACCCTTAAAGACCAGGCCACTTTTTACAATTCCGCACTACACTACTTTACCCGTTTATTGCTCCGTCATGCAACTTACCACCCAAATGAATTTTACCTCCTTTTCTTCTCACTAATAGAGCTTTCATTTGGTGGTATTTCATTGCTGCTGACATTTTTACTTTTTTGCTATTAATCAAAAATTACCGAAATTTTTACAAAAAATGACATTTTTCACTTTCTGTTGTAAATTTTTTAAAAAAACTACATTTCTATATAAATTTTCTCTAAATTTATTGTTCTACATGTCTTTGATAAAAAAAGTCCAATAAGTGTATATTTATTGGTTTGGGTAAAAGTTATAGCGTTTACAAACTATGGTGCAAAAAGTGAATTTCGGCATTTTGAAGCAGCTCTGACTTTCTGAGCGCCTGTCATGTTTCTTCAGGTGCTAGAATGTCAGGATGGTATAAATACCCCCAAATCACACCATTTTAGAAGAAGACACCCCAAAGTATTCGCGGGGGCATGGTGAGTTCATGTATCATTTCATTTTTTTCACAAGTTAGCGGAAAATGACACTTTCTGAGAAAAAAAAATAAATAAAAAGTTTCAATTTCTGCTAACTTCTGGCAAAAAAAAAATCTCAGACGGACTCACTATGCCCCTCAGTGAATACCTCAGGGTGTCTACTTTCCGAAATGGGGTCATTTGTGGGGTGTGTTTACTGTTCTGGCATTTTGGGCGGGGCTAAATTGTGAGCCGCCATGTAAAATCTAAAGGTACTCGTTGGAATTTGGGCCCTTTGCGCACCCAGGCTGCAAAAAGTGTCACACATGTGGTATCGCCGTACTCAGGAGAAGTAGGGCAATGTGTTTTGGGGTGTATTTTTACATATACCCATGTTGGGTGAGAGAAATATCTCTGTAAACTGACAACTTTGTATAACATTTTTAAAAGTTGTCGTTTACAGAGATATTTTCACACACAGTATAGGTATATATAAATACACCTAAAACACATTGCCCTACTTCTCGAGTCGCGATACCACATGTGTGCCACTTTTTGCAGCCTGGTGCAAAGGGCCCTAAAACCAATGAGTACCTTTAGGATTTCACAGGGCATTTTTACGCATTTGGATTCCAGACTTCTTCTCACGCTTTAGGGGCCCCTAAAATGCCAGGACAGTATAAATACCCCACATGTGACCCCATTTTGGAAAAGACACCCCAAGGTATTCTGTGAGGGGTATGGTGAGTTCATGTAAAATTTTATTTTTGTCACAAGTTAGTGGAATATGAGACTTTGTAAAAAACAAAATAAAAAAAAATAAAAAACTATTTCCGCTGACTTGTGGCAAAAATAAAAATTCTGTGGACTCACCATGCCCCTCACGGAATACCTTGGGGTGTCTTCTTTCCAAAATGGGGTCACATGTGGGGTATTTATACTCACCTGGCATTTTAGGGGCTCCTAAAGTGTGAGAATCCAAATGCATAAAAATGCCCTGTGAAATCCTAAAGGTACTCGTTGGTTTTAGGGCCTTTGCGCATCTTGGCTGCAAAAGTGTCACTCATGTGGTATCGCCGTACTCAGGAGAAGTAGGGCAATGTGTTTTGGGGTGTATTTTTACATATACCCATGCTGCGTGAGAAATATCGCTGTAAATGACAACTTTTTACATTTTTTATTCAAAGTTGTCAGTTTACAGAGATATTTCTCTCACCCAGCATGGGTATATGTAAAAATACACCCCAAAACACATTGCCCTACTTCTCCTGAGTACGGCGATACCACATGTGTGACAATTTTGCAGCCAAGATGCTAGAAGCCTAAATTCAATGAGTACCTTTTAGGAGGGCATTTTACGCATTTTTCTTCTCACGCTTTAGGGCTCCTAAAATGCCAGGGCAGTATAAATACCCACATATGACCCCATTTTGGAAGAAGACACCCCAGGATTCCATGAGGGCATGGCGAGTTCATAGAATATTTTTTTTTGGCACAAGTTAGTGGAAATTGATTTTTATTGTTTTTTCTCACAAAGTCTCCCTTTCCGCTAACTTTTGACAAAAAGTTTAATTTTTCATGAACTCATTATGCCCCTCAGCGAATACCTTGGGGTGTCTTCTTTCCAAAATGGGGTCACATGTAGGGTATTTATACTGCCCTGGCATTTAGGGGCCCTAAAGCGTGAGAAGAAAAATGCGTAAAAATACCCTCCTAAAAGGTACTCGTTGGAATTTGGGCCCTTTGCGCATCTTGGCTGCAAAAAGTGTCACTCATGTGTATCGCCGTACTCAGGAGAAGTAGGGCGATGTGTTTTAGGGTGTATTTTTACATATACCCATGCTGGGTGAGAGAAATATCTCTGTATATTGACAACTTTGAATAAAAAAATGTAAAAAGTTGTCGTTTACAGCGATATTTCTCACACCCAGCATGGGTATATGTAAAATACACCCTAAAACACATTGCCCTACTTCTCCTGAGTACGGCGATACCACATGAGTGACACTTTGCAGCCAAGATGCGCAAAGGGCCCTAAAACCAATGAGTACCTTTAGGATTTTACAGGCCATTTTTACGCATTTGGATTCTCACGCTTTAGCACTCCTAAAATGCCAGGGCAGTATAAATACCCACATGTGACCCCATTGTGGAAAGAAGACACCCCAGGGTATTCCGTGAGGGGCATGGCGAGTTCACAGAAAAAAATTTGGCACAAGTTAGCGGAAATTTTTTTTTTTTTTTTACAGTCTCATATTCCACTAACTTGGGACAAAAATAAAATTTTGCATGAACTCACCATACCCCTCACGGAATACCTTGGGGTGTCTTCTTTCTAAAATGGGGTCACATGTGGGGTTTTTGTACTGCTCTGGCATTTGAGGGTCTCCGTAATCATTACACGTATGGCCAGCATTAGGAGTTTCTGCGATTCTCCGTATATTGAGCATACGGGTAATGAGATTTTTTTCCGTTCAGCCGCTGCGCCAAAAAAAAAAAAAAAAAATGAACGCCTACAGATTTCTTCATTCGCATCGATCAATGTGGATGAATAAATCTCTGCCAAAATCAGTGACTGCGGTGCGGTGGGCTGGGCGCTAGCTACCTAACAAGTAGCTAACTAACTGGCCGTGATAAGGGACCCTTATGCCCCATTCACACGTCCGCAATTCTGTTTGCGGAGCGGAATTGCGGACCCATTCATTTCTATGGGGACAGACTTTGTCCCGCTCGGATCCGGAATTACGGATCCGCGCTTCCGAGTCTGCACTTCCGTTCCGCAAAAATATAGAACATGTCCTATTCTTGTCCGCAATTGCGGACAAGAAAAGCATTTTCTATATAGTTCTGGCAATGTGCGGATCTGCAAAATGCGGAAAGCACATTGCCGGTGTCCGTGTTTTGAGGATCCGCGGATCGGATCCGCGGATCGGATCCGCGGATCCATGAATCCACGGGTCTGTGAATCCACGGATCCGCAAAACACATATGGACGTCTGAATGGAGCCTTACAAGGGTGTGATCAATGACAGGGGTGATCAGGGGTCTACATGGGGTGATCAAGGGGTTAATAGGTGAGGGGGGTGGGGGGTTAGTGTAGTGTTTGGTGCAACTTTACTGTGTTACCTGGCAGGGCTGTGGAGTCGGTAGATAAATTGTCCGACTCCGACTCCTCAGATTTTGAAACTTCCGACTCCGACTCCTCGACTCCGACTCCTCTGTATTTAATATGCAAATACTGAAGCTGTTCCACCAAGTTCTTCTAATCTTCTCTAGCACAGAGAGGTAGTTGAGCAGAAGCTGCTGCCTTCTCCTTTGTGTGCTGATCTTCTGCTGAAGATAGAGCAGTGGGAGGATCCAGGAAGGGGCAGGGAAGGGGCATTTATTTTAAAACATGATTTTCCTAGTAGAATCCCATAGTCGTGTTTAAAATTTAAGCTAACAATCTGAGTTTACATGTTTTATAGCCTTAGCTGAATGATAGCAGTTTTTCAAATGGTTTACAGCTTCAGTCTTGAACTATTGACTCTCCATTCCCTTCACTTATACAAGTGTCTCCAGTCCTTAATCAGTTATCAGTGAGAGGCTAGGATAACCATGGGTTCCCTGTAACAGCAGACCACAAGACAATGGAAAGTGTAAGTATTGCCGCTCCTTAAAGGGACACTGACAGGCTGATTTTCCAGCTAAAGATATATATATATACTGGTATTCATCAGAGAATTAGGAATAAAACTATACTAATGTTACCCCCAGTTAAGCTGTACTTGTGTTTAAAAACATTTTAATCTGTATGCAAATTCACTATCTTTGTGCCCAATGGGGCAGCGTCTCCTGCAGCTTTGTGCCCAGCCGCGCCCAAAGTACAGCTTCCCAGCGCTGTTCCCCTCGTTATTATTCACTGCACTGGCCTTTTTTTCAGGCTAGCCGAACGCTGAAATCCTGCGCAGGCGCACGTGTAGAGTGCTGGCAGCAGCCTCGTCTGGCTATGCTGAGGCTGTGCCAGCTTTCTCTCTTCCTCCTCGCTACCTAGTCCTGTCTAGTGCTGCCAGTACTCTACATGTGCGCCTGCCCCTTGGGCACAAAGGTAGAGAATTTGCATATTGATTAAAACGTTTTTAAACACAAGTAAACCTCAACTGGGGGTAACAGTCGTCTAGTTGTATTCCTGATCCTCTGATGAATACCAGCAGATATATCAGCCTGTCAGTGTCCCTTTAACTGCATAGTAAAGCATATGAAAAGTGTGCTTCTTCACGGTCACTTAACGTCTTTGTTTAGCGGTAACGTGACGCACTGCATGCATTGGCCTTTATTCTTACAGTAGAGAAGTAATTAATTATAACTTTATCTGAATTGGGACATTTAAACTTGCTTTTTTTTATTCCAATTTTTTTTTATTCCAATTTAAATCTAGTAGGAGTCGGAGTCGGTCCATTTTTTGCCGACTCCGACTCCAGGTACCCAAAATTGCCTCCGACTCCTCGACTCCGACTCCGACTCCACAGCCCTGTTACCTGGTCCTCTGGTGGTCGATCCCAGAAAATGGGACCACCAGAGGACCAGGCTAGCAGCTATATCAGACGCTGTTCATAAAACAGCGTCTGATATAGCTGTTTGATGCGATTTATATCGCATCTACAGCCTGCCAGCGATTGATCATCGCTGGCAGGCTGTAGTACTAACTCTTCAGACGCCAGATGCTGTGAGCGCGCGCGTTCACAGGAAGTCTCGCGTCTCGCGAGATGACGCCCGGCGCGTCCGATCAGAAGAACAGGACCGCCCGCAGGACGCAATCCTGCGTGCGGCGGTCCTGAAGCGGTTAAAGGGGTTGGACCATCTCTTATATTAGGGTCAAGTCAATAGATATGCCCCTAATGTCTGGTAGGTGCAGGTCTTGCTTTTGGGACCTGCATCTATACGCTAGAACGAGCGTGAAAAGTGCCGGAGGCGCACTGCGCATGTGCAGCCTCTCTCTATTCCTTTCTATAGGAGTGCCGAAAATGGCAGCTCTGTCAGCTATTTTCGGAAGTCCAATAGAAATGAATGGGAAGCCCACAGTGCAACTGTGGCCGCCGCTCCATTCACTTCTAGGGGGCTGACAATCCTATAGAAATGAATGGAGGGTGGCCGAGCATATATGGTCCACTCTCCTTCACTTTGTGGGCTTCGTTTTAGAGATAGGTGTGGGTCCCTAGTGATATGCTCACAGTATATCTAATGGACCAACCCCTTTAAGATATACAGGTTCCTAATGTTATATACAAATATCCTGTTGTGTCAATGTGTTCTAAAAGTTTGACATTCAAGAAAGAGATTGGCATCTGTTTGTATATGGATAACAGAAGGGCATGAACCAGTTACAGCTCACTTGAGAAGTAACAGTTTATTGTTCACCCAATATATTGTTAAGAATTTCTAAACTTTTATAGACATACCTGTAGAGTGCCAGACACATGCAGTCCTATCTCTCAGCAGCATGCTATAGAGCATGGAAATCTTGATTGATGGCGCACTTGGGGGCACAATTGCAATACTGAGTGCACTAGTTTCACTTTAGCGATTACAGATCCAACAGGCTGATCTGGTTGGGCACAGCCTGCCGAATTGGTCACTGCCGGACACCCTATTAACTGTAATGGAGGTAATCCGGTCGAAACCCTGCAAAGATGCCAAGAATCGGCCATGCAAACACCGCTGCGCGCAGCGGTTTGTGTCCGGCCAATTCCTGGCATCCTATGTCGGAACAGCCTGCTGGAAGGCTGCTCCGGCAGTGCAAGACCAGCCTTAGACAAATTGAAAAGTCTGAAAATGTGTGACTTGTACAATATATAACCCCTTAAGGACCTGGCCAATTTTGAAAATCTGAATACTAGTGTCACTTTATGTGGTGATAACTTTAAAACGCTTTTACTTATCCAGGCCATTCTAAAATTGTTTTTTCGTCATATATTGAACTTCATGACACTGGTAAAATGAAGTAAAAAAATTAACTTTATTTATAAAAAAAAAATACAAAATTGACAAAAACTTTGGAAAAATTTGCAAATTTCCTACTTTCAATGTCTCTACTTCTATAATACATAGTAATACTTCCGGAAATAGTTATTAATTGACATACCCCATATGTTTACTTCATGTCTGGATCATTTTGGGAATGCCATTTTATTTTTTGGGGAGGTTACAAGTCATAGAAGTTTAGAAGCAAATTTTCAAAAACCCATTTTTTAGGTACCAGTTCAGGTTTGAAGTCACTTTGTGAGGCTTTCATAATAGAAACCACCCAAAAATGATCCCATTCTAGAAACTACACCCCTCAAGGTTTTCAAAACTGATTTTACAAATGTTGTTAACCCTTTAGGTGTTTCACAAGAGTTAATGGGAAATGGGGCTAAAATTTTAGAATTTTGATTTTTTTCTGCACATTTTCCATTTTAATCCATTTTTTCTAGTAACTAAGCAAGGGTTAGCCAAACAAATCTCAATATTTATTGCCCTGATTCGCTATTTTGCAGAAACACCCCATACTTGGTCGTAAACTGCTATATGGCCAAACGGCAGGGCACAGAAGGAAGGGAACGCCATATGGTTTTTGCAAGGCAGATTTTGCGGGACTGGTTTTTAGACACCATGTCCCATTTGAAGCCCCCTGATGCACCACTACAGTAGAAACTCAAAAAAAGTGACCCCATTTTGGAAAATACGGGATAAGGTGGCAGTTTTGTTGGTACTATTTTAGGGTAAATATTATTTTTAGTTGATCTATATTACACTTTTTGAGGCAAGGTAACAAAAAATAGAAATTCTGAAATTTCATCTCCATTTGCCAATAACTCTTGTGGAACACCTAAAGGGTTAACAAAGTTTGTAAAATCAGTTTTAAATACATGAGGGGTGTAGTTTCTTAGATGAAGTCACTTTTTTGGAGTTTCTACTCTAGGGGTGCATCAGGGGGCTTTGAATGGGACAAGTCCAGCAAAATCTGCCTTCCAAAAACCATATGGCGTTCCTTTCCTTCTGCGCCCTGCCGTTTGGCCATACAGCAGTTTACAACCACATATGGGGTGTTTCTGAAAACTACAGATTCAGGGCAATAAATATTGAGTTTTGTTTGGCTGTTAACCCTTGCTTTGTTACTGGAAAAATGGATTAAAATGGAAAATTTGCAAAAAAATAGCTGTTTTGGGATCGTTTTTATTTTTTGTTATTTACATCGTTGATCTGACAGGTTAGATCATGTTCTATTTCTATAGAGCAAGTTGTTACGGACGCGACTACCAAATATGACTACTTTCTGGGGGGTACAGTTTTACATAATAAAGCATTTTTGAAAAAAAATATTTTTTAGTGTGTGCACATTCTGAAAGCCATAGTTTATTTTTTATTTTTTTGGCAACTGTCTTCTGTAAGGGGCTCTTTTTTTGCGGGATGAGATGTCTGTTTGATTGGCCTTATTTTGGGGTGCATATAACATTTTGGTCGCTTGCTATTACACTTTTTGTGATGTAAGGTGACAAAAATGGCTTTTGACACCGTATTTATATATATTTTTTTGCTGTGTTCACCTGAGGGGTTAGGTCATGTGTTAGTGTTATACAGCAGGTTGTTACTGACGCGGCGATACATATGTATACTTTTTATTTAGTTATGTTTTACATAGTGATATCATTTTTGAAACAAAAAAAAAATTCATGTTTTAACCCCTTTGGGACACATGACGTACCGGTACGGCATGTTTCCCGAGTCCTTAAGGACACATGACGTACCGGTACGTCATGAGTTGTTCCGATCACTGCTGCTCAGCTGGCAGTGATCGGAACAAGGTACCTGCTGAAATCATTCAGCAGGTACCTTGTTACAATGCCCAGGGGGTCCTGTGACCCCCATATAGGCGATCGCTGCAAACCGCAGGTCAATTCAGACCTGCGGTTTGCAGCGCTCATTGCAATCTCTGATCCCCGCGGTCTATGACCGCGGGATCAGAGAGTTAATGCCCCCAAACAGTTTTTAACCCCCTGCAGCCCCCAATCATACTGTGGCTGCGGGGTGCAGGGGGTGGTTGCGGGCGGCGCGAGGCGGGCGGGAGGCGGGCGGTGCGGCGGGCGGGATCGCGATTGCGATCCCCCGCCCGCCTCCCCTGTAATCTATCCCTGGTGTCTAGTGGATTCTATCAGAGTGTCAGCACATTGCTGACACTCTGATAGAAACGGCTGGCATCTGTGCTGCAGATGCCAGCCGCTTAACCCTTCCCGTGCGGACCGCGGTATGGAAGGGTTAACAGGAGGGAGCTCTCCCTCCCTCTCCCATCGGGGGCTGCTGTGCCTTGCAGCCCCCCAACAGGATGGGATCGAAGAGGGAGGGTGCTCCTCCTCCTATCCATCACCCCTGCCCAGTTATGGCAGGGGGTGATGGTTGCCATGGAGACAGGACGCTTCAGAAGCGCCCTGCTTCCATGGTGCTGAAAGTCTGAATAGACCTGCTAAAGGTCTATTCAGACTTTCTAGTATAAAATACAGTACAGTGCACTATATAGTGTACTGTACTGTATTATACAGACACCAGATCCACTGGATCTTTCAGAACCAAGTGGGTCTGGGTCAAAAAATGTAAAAAGTGAAAAAAAGTAAAAATGAAAAAAACACATAACACTGAATAAAAACTAAAAAAATAAAATACACTACACATATTAGGTATCGCCGTCCGTAAAAACCTGCTCTATAAAAATATCACATGACTGAACTCCTCAGGTGAACGCCATAAAAAAAAAAAAATGGTGTAAATAAGCCATTTTTTGGCACATTACATCACTAAAAGTGTAATACAAAGCGATCAAAAAGGCGTTTGCCTCCCAAAATAGTACCAATCAAACCGCCATCTCATCCCGCAAAAACGAGCCCCTACCTAAAACAATTGGCCAAAAAATAAAAACTATGCCTCTCAGACTAAAACATGATTTTTTTGTTTCAAAAATGCTTTTAGTGTTAAATGTAAAAAAAATTAAAAAGTAGACATATTTGGTATCTACATCGTCCGTAAGAATCTGCTCTATAAAAATATCACATGACCTAACCCCTCAAGTAAACACTGTAAAAAAAATAATAAAACTTTGTCAAAAGCCATTTTTTTGCCACCTTACATCACAAAAAGTGTAATAGCAAGCGATCAAAAAGTCATATGACCCCCAAATAGTGCCAATCTAACCGTCACCTCCTCCCGCAAAAATGATACCCAACCTGAGACAATTGCCTAAAAACTGAAAAATATATGGCTCTCAGACTATGGAGATACTAAAACATGTTTTTTTTCATTCAAAAGGATATTATTGTGTAAAACCAAAATAAATAAAAAAAGGTATACATATTATGTATCGCCGCGTCCGTAAGGACCTGCTCTATAAAAATATAACATGACCTAACCCTCAGATGAACGCCGTAAACATAAAAATAAAAACGTTGTCAAACAAGCCATTTTTTTGTCACCTTACATCACAAAAGTGTAATAGTAAGTTGATCAAAAAGTCATATGCACCCCAAGATGGTGCCAATCAAACCGCCATCTCATCCCGCAAAAAATGAGCCCCTACATAGGACAATCGCCCAAAAAAAAAAATATATATGGCTCTCAAACTATGGAGACACTAAAACATGATTTTTTTGTTTTAAAAAA